>CAUYRH010141474.1:0-26546 GCA_963574655.1 Perodicticus potto
ATGGGTGGAGGGAGGGCAATTAGTGGGATCACACCTACGGTGCATCTTAGTAGGGTACTGGTGAAACTTATTAAATGTAGAGTATCAATGTCTTTATATAGTGATTAAGAAAATGCTATGAGGGCTATCTCTCACAGTACGTTCAAAATGTTTCTGATTGTATATGAAGCACATTCTGCCCTATGATTGCACCAATGTACACAATTATGATTTAATAAAATTATCAAAAAAAAAACTAAATAAAAACTAAAAGAGAACTGAAATGGTGACACTTAATAATATTGGACAAAATAGACTTCAAGAAAAACATCATTAGAAACAAAGAAATATGTTTTAGAATGATAAAAGGTATAATCCTTCATGGAGACATAACAGTTATAAATGTGTATGCATCTAAAAACAGGAGTCTCAAAATTTGTGGAGCAAAAATTGATGATACTCAAGGGAGACATAGATATATCAACAAGAATAGAGGGATACTTTTATAGCCTTGTTTATAATAACGCATAAAAACAAACTAAGCAGAATTTTGACAAGGAAATGAAGAAAGAGACTTAAAAGAAACTATAAACCAACTAGAGCTAACAGATTTTTTATAGAACACTCCACCCAACAAAAGCAGAATTCACATTCTTCTAAAGTACACAGGTAATAGTCTCCAAGATAAACCATATATTAAGTCATAAAACAAACCACACAAATTTAAGAGGATTTAAAATATAAAAATCTGTTCTTCAACTATAAAAAGTTGAATTCTAAAAGGATGACAAAAGGAAATTTAGGAATACACAAATATGCAGAAATTAAACAGCATGCTCCTAAGTAACCCATGAGTCAAGGAAGAAATTATAAGAAACATTAGAAAATATTTTGAGATGAAGTATTCATAAGATTCTATCATGTTTCTGTACATCTTTCCAGTAGACAGATCAATCCCTTTTTTTCTGGACTCTTTTTCATAATATCTGTACAGAAACAGCGTTGGGAGGTAGCAAAAGTGATATTTATTGTCATCAGTTATGATTATCTGATTATGAAGTATAGCGAGAACAATTTTTCATGCTAAAAAATGTGAGAGCTTTATTAATTGTAAAAAGAGTTACATTTTCCCAATATTTATTAGTGATATCATAAGGTTATTTTTCTGAAATAGAATTTCTGTGGGAAAAATTACTATTTAGAAGATGTAGTATTTATTGTATTCTGTTCATTTTTATTCATGAATTAAATTTTTGTTACCTTTAAAGATTTTTCAATAGTCTAGTCAATAATGTATATTTGCTGTTAGCCTCGAACAAATTTTTTAAAGGATTTTTTCCTTTACTTTTAGGCTTCAAAGTTAAAAAAATATCCAGCTTATAAATTTCCCAAGGAATTAACTTGAACTAAGAGTTTGATCAATTATAAAATGAAGCAAAAATAGAGGACAATGATCAAAACAATGAAATTATTGCTTTAAAAAAATTACAGGTATTTCTAATATTCTCCGAAATAAGTGTAAGATAATCAAAGACCTTTATATATTCAAATGTGCATGAATATAAACAATTATAAACTTTTCCCAGAAAATATTATATATGCCCCTCCATATCCACATTAAATCTTCATTGCAATATTTAATTATAAAATGTTATTCCCCAAAATGTTTAAAAATATCAATCAAGATATAAAATTTTAATATTAAGAAACCCTTTAATAGAATAAAAATGTTATGCCCTTATTGCATTAACTGATAATGTAACTATAGTCATATTTCTGTCTTTACAGTTTGCATTTCTAATAACTCTTCCAATGTCAAAGAAACATTTAAAAAATATTTCAGGTATGAATATATCTTCTAAATTTAAGACATATAATCAACATAATTCCATGGTTTTATTTGAACATGTGCATTTTGTTGTCTAAACAGGTACACCTTATGCTGAATTGATTTTAGTTTTCCAAATGCACAACACTCTTACTACAATCTGATATTCGTATATGATGGTCCCCCACATAATTCACACTTCCATCCTGCTCTCTCTAAAAATGTCAATCACTTCAAATAACTAACCCGAACTGCTGAACCCAAGTTATGTGTTCTGGAGTAAAGGCCTTCTATGCAATAACACATTTAATATAGGATTTTTTTTCATATATACTCACTATTATGCCCTGTATAAATTATAAGTACTAGGAGAACACAAGCCACATCTGTCATTAACAGTGATCTTGTTCCTGGACAAAGGAAACACAAAAGTCTCTATGAAAGGAATGAAATTAAAACTCCAGGGTTGTGCAACAAGAGGATTATTTGATTATTTATTCATTTACACATTGAAAAATTCTTTAGCTATACTTCATGCTCCAACAATGCACCATTTTCTAGGTACTTGATGCTACAGCAGTAAACAAAACACAAAAGTTCTTGCTATCTACTAGTGTCATTTTAGACTCTAGATAGTTGCTGCCTATGATATATCACAGCACATTTTTGACCAGAAGAAATAATACATAATAATTGTTCCATTTTCATGACCTAAGAAAAAATGAAGACACTGGGCACATATGCAAGAAAATGATGAAGTGGGAGAAATCCAGGATCAAACAAATAAACACATTTTAAAGAGTAGCCAATAGTTTCGGGATATATTGGAGAAGATGATATACTAGTCACTTAACTGTTCATTTTACTAGCAAATATTAATTTGATAGCTTATATAGTCATGCAACTAAAGACAAAGGACTGAATCTTGAGTAGACAGACCTGGCTCTGTCTTCATGGTCTTCTGGAGAAAGATGGAATTTTTTTTTTAATTGTGTTCTAACCATTGGTATGGTTTACATGTTTTTGTTTCCTCCAAAATCTTACTTTGAAACTTAACTCCCAGGGTAACAGAATTGAGAACTGAGGCTTAATGGGAGGTGTTTTAGATCATGCGGGATCTGCTCTCATGAACTGATTAATGATACTATAAAAAAGACTTGTGGAAGTGGGTTCTGTTCTGTTCTTGTGGGATGTAAAGTACAATTTGTCCCTGCTATGTGATGTCACTGGAAGAAGACCCTCGACATGCCTATGCCTTGATCTTGGACATCCCAGATCTGGACAACCTCCAGAACTGTGAGAAATAAATTTCTATTCTTTATAAATTACCCAATCTCAGGTATGTTATAGCAGCAATAAATAAACTAGGTAATCACAGAACACAGTTACATTGCCCTTTTTTTAACTAAACATCTTATTTTAAAGTAGTTGTAGGTTCATACGCAGTTGAAAATAATGCGAGAAAAACCGTATGTACATGTTACCCAGTTTTCCCTAATGTTAACATCTTGTAAAACTGGAGTACAGTATCATAACCATAATACTGACATTGGTAGAGTCAAGATATTGAATATTTTCTAAACCACAATGATCTTCATGTTGTTTATGATCACACTTTCTTACCTCTTCCATCCCATTGCTTAACCCTTAATCTGTCCTCCTTTGCTATAATTTTGTCATTTCAAGAGTATTGTATTTATTGTTGAGTAGTATTCCATAATATGTATGTGTCAAAATTTGTTTAATCATTCACCTGTTAAAGGACAACTGAAATGTTTCTGATTTGGGGATAATATGAAAGCAGCAAGAATAAAAGAAGCTTTGTGTAGAAGGGAACCCCATAAAATTATCTTCAAATTTTTCAGCAGAAACATAGTAGGCAAGAAGGGAGTAAGATAATATATTCAAAGTGCTAAAAGGAAAACAATCCCTGCCAACTGCAGATACTATGCCTGGCAAAACTGTCCTTAAAAAAAGAAAGGAAAGATAAAGATTTTCCCAGGCAAACAAACATTGAGAGTGTTGGTTACCTTTAGAACCAGCTTATAAAAAAATGCTCAAGAGACTTCGTCAAAATCAAAAGAAAGGGTGCTGACCAACAATATGATAGCACAAGAGAGTACGAAACTTATTGTTAAAGGCAAATATAATTGCAAATGACGACTATTGTATTACTGTAATGTGGTGGGTAAACCAGTTCTAATTCCAGTCAATATAAAAGTCAAAAGATAAAATTATTAAAAATATAATTAAAATCTAAGTGGGTACATAATATAAAACAATGTATTTGTGGCATCAATAATAAGTGTGAGGAAGAGTTTAATGAAAGTGTGAATTTTTTATACAATTTAAGTTAAAGTTATAATCTTAAAACAAACCAATGAATAGTAGATGTTTTATGTAAGCCCGAGTTAACAAGAACAACAAAATACCCACAGATGCTACACAAAAGAAAAAGAGAAAGAAGTTAAAGCACATCAACACAAAAATTAACTAAACACAAAGCAAGGCAGCAAGAGCACAAAATGACTGAAGAACTGAAAAGTAAAACCAAGGGCTATAATAAATTCCTCTTTGTCAATCATTTCTTTAAATGTAAATATAGTGAAGCCCCAGTCAAAAGAAATAGGGTGGCTAAATTGGATTTTTAAAAAGGCCCAACTGTATACTGTCTACAAAACAAACAAACTAAATATCACTTTAGGATATATTTATATTCATATATATATACACGTGTGTGTGTATCCTCCATTAACACTCAGAGGGGAGAGGGGTTCCTTACTATTCCTGGGTGGGTGTGGGACTTCCACTTCCCTACTCAACATTTGCTGATCCTTCTGGATGGGAAGAGTAAATGTGCTTTGTTATTGCTCCCCATGTAGCTTCTACTGATAGCCCAGGAAGGGGAATATGGGTGTTGGGAAAGCTCTGACCACCTCTGGCCATTCTGAGACCACCCAAAAGTGAAAGGGTCTCTCCTTATTACTAGGTGGGGGTGAAAGTCAAATCTCTCCAAGTTGTCTTTACCAACATCATAGGTGACACAAAAGTAATTCATTATCCTTCGCAAAGTTTAAAGTTAAACTTCCCACTCTACCTTCTGGGATACCACCCTCTCAAGAGTTTGGGGCAACTCTTTACAGCCTCATCAGAATGAAAATCCACGCTCCCCACTCAGCCTTCCACTGGCTGGGGTAGGGAAGAATCAAAGAATTTTTTTCTGTTGTGATTAGTTACAACAGAGCAATTATTATCTAAAGTTATTCTTTCTTGTCAATCTGCCCCTTTCCTATCATTTTCCTTAAAGAGGGGAGGCTTTCGTTAGAGAGGATTGTTTCTACATACTTTGGCATTTCTAGGGGCTTCTGGCTTCTTTCACTCCAAGTGTGAAATATATAAGGCCAAATGAAAAAAAAGGGAACCTACCAACAAGTTGTTCTTTGGGTCACAAAGGCTTTAGTTAGTCTGCCTTCTTCTTTTATTTTTTTTTAATTAAAAAAAGAGATTTACCTGGGTAGAACATGTGTGTCCATGGACCAAGGAGCCACAGTCAAGAACTCCTGAGCACGTGGTCCTGAGGTAACTGGATCACAGTGGGTTTCACAATTTTGGAGAGACACAATATGCCAGTAAAATCACAAATCAATACATGGAAAGTGCACATAGGTTTTGCCAAAAAAGATAAAACATCTCAAAGGAAGAGCTGACAGGTCATAGGTGGCTTCAAAGACTCTTTGATATGTAATTAGTTACAGAAATATGGACAAATCTTTTGTCTAAAGAAATGCAATGTTAATGCCTGCCCTTTGCCACTGCTGTCTTATCTAGAACCTTTAATTGGCCACAAGCCTTCAGGTTCTAAATCCCTTGCCACAGGGTTCCCACTAAAGGCTGGATGGACTTGGGGTAGGCAGGCACACCACCTGAGAGCATGGGACACAATAAAGGTATGGTGCATCTAGAAAATCTTGGTCAAAAGGTGTGAGGGCGGTGGGAAACTAAAATAAAATCCTAACACTCCTCCTCAGTGGAATGGTCCTACTCTTGGACATGGAGAACCCAGACAAACCTTAACCTGCCTTCTTATTGATACCTTTCAGAGTCTCCTTATGTTTTGTTTTATGTAAAATATCCAAGGTGTTTAGTTGGTCTTCAAAGGAGTAAATGGATCTTCTTCATTTTTCTGAAAGCAGAAATGTCCCTTGAGAGAAATTGATTCTTAAAAATCCTAATTGAAGGAAACTTGGACCAAGTCCATGTGTAGTATGCATACAAGACTTAAAGTAAGGACTTGGAGACATGGAATGACACAAGGTAAATAGAATGGAATGGCTCTACTGAGACAAAAATGATCAAGACATAGAAGATTGGTGGCTTACTAAATCAGCATCGGCTATGGTGATCACAGGGGACAGAGTTGCCTCCCTACTAATAATGAAGATTCTGGAGTCCACAGAGGACAAAACCACTGCTCCATATCCCATCAGAAATGCTATCATCAGTGGGAACAGTCAAATTCCTGGGGGACATTGCTAAATATTGGCTTTTCCTGACCAAGATATAGTACTGGGTTGTTTTGTTCAACTGTACTTTCATCCCCTGTTTTATGAGCTGCTTACTTTAATTCCAGATATTCAACCAGTAACAAAGATTCATTTCTGTAATACCGGAAATACAGAAAATACATGAAGCTAAAGTCAATCTAGAAATTCTGTGTAGAAATGGCAAATGAAATTAAAAGATGAACAAAATCATGACTGTACTACAAAGCTACTTAAAATTCCTCAATGCTTGCTATTTCTGAGCTCCTTAGGATATTCTGTTATGATGTGTGATGCTGTGGTGCCCTGACTCATGGCAAGGCACATGATAAAAGACCTTGAAAGTATTTATTCAGGTAATAATTCCTCCATTTGTAAGAAAAAACAGATTTAATAGAATGATTACTTTTTCCCACACAATGGTGTGGATATCAGAAATTAAAGCTTAAAGTTCTCCCTACTCTAATTATAAAATGGGAAAAGTTTGTTTTGTTCATTTTGTTTTTTTAAGTAGAAGGAACTAGAATATATTAATACATAATTTCACACCCAAAGAAATGTGAAACTTTGTTTGCCTCACAACGTCTGCCATCTGAAAAGACTCTGTTGGCATTTCCAAAATATCTCTTTGCTTGTTGAACACTTGCTTTGGGAAAGAGTTTGGAAAACCAAAACAGATGGCCATTTTCTTTTTCAGGGTTGTGTTCAGTAAACATCACCAGAATTTCAGAATGATGAAGAAGATCCTTAAGTAGAGAAAGTGAGTTCCTGCTTTCAGTTTTGCAAACCACAGAGACGCGAGGGAGGGGTTCTGAGGCACATATGCAAATTGAGAGCCAATATTAGTGACATAAGGGACAGAAGAACAGAGCCAAACTTTGTATAATAAAGGCAAAAGATAAAAAGTCACTTTTAATACTAAAATGGATTATGTCCAACGTCAAGAAATGTTTTTAGTAATTATTTTTATTGGTAGTTTTCATATTTCTCTAATGATATGTCAGAAGACTGCACTAAAACAGAAAACTCTACATTTTGCTTATCCCTTGAGCAACATCTTCTCATTTCAAAACCAGAGCTATAAGAAGAGGAAACTCATTTGATGTTCCCATTGGTATATTATTCATGTTCAGTCCATTTCTAAACACTTACAACTGCAAAACACCAGCATGTTTTAGAGGTAGGAGCACTGGACCCAGAGTCAAAGATATGAATTTGAGTTGCTGACACCACTGACATCACAACTTATACCTTTCTGAGTCTCACAGTCCTTGTCTGTTGATTAAAATAATAATAACAGTTGCTCTGGGTACCTCAAAGGGCAACTCCAAGAAGCAAAAGAAGGAGAATATATATAAAGTGGAATTCACAACAAAGTGGTAATGAAACCCTCAAACAACAGAGCCCTAAGTGTCTGTACCAGGAGACTAAAGTGTCATAAAAGTACAGGAGGGGAAATTTGTTAATTCAAATGAGGGGAATAGTATCTTTGAAATATCTGTATAGTAGGAAAATTTCTTCATAAGGCACTCAAAGAGAATGTTGTTTTTATTAAAACACCCAGAAACATCTGGATCTGTACACATAGATGTGTGCACACACACACGTCTGCGTTCACTGAGTGCTAATTAAACTCTAACTGTATGTCCTCTCTGTGTTTGTCATAGAGCTCCTTACTGGGGATGGAGAAATAAATCATTCAGACACAGCCCCTTTGTTACTTAGTTAGACATGAGCAGGGCAGAGGGCAGATGAGGGGAGGCTGTTTGGGCTATTTTGGACTGGATTGGTTCAGGCTGGCCTGAGCTGTTATGGAAATGGAACTAATCAAGACTTGCAAGTGAAAGACTTTGGGGAGCTGGTTGTTTCGGGGGACTGAAAATGACCCTGGGACTTGCTGATGTGGACAGATAGATACAAGTTGTTATGGGAACTGAGTTGATCAAGACCCTGGGAAACTTCTGAGAAGTAACCGACACCCCTCAAAAGTTGTATATAAAATCAGCCCTGCACTGTCCACGATGTCCGCAGGCTCTAGGACGAGGCCTGGTCTGCTACCCAGGCCGTTACAATAAACATTTCCTTTCTTGCTAAAATTTTACTTGCTATTGTACTGTTCAATTATCTTAGAAACTATCCTGAACTGTGAAGGTGCTGGCTTAACACCTCCTTTCCCAGAACAAATGCTCTGGTGAGGAAAGCAGGTACAACACTGTAAGTTCCAATCATGTGCAATGATAACAGGTCTACATGTAGAAATGAGAAACACAACGGTATAAATATCCATTATCTGACATGTCTACATTTGTGTATATATTAACTGATTTTTTAATTTTCCTTTTCTATTCCTTTATCAACTAACATAAAAAGGTTAATAGTAATTAACCTGGTATTTCAGTATTTAAGCCCTAAAACATCTGCAACAAAATATGACTCAGCTAGGAAAGGAAGGAGTGTCACCTGGAAAAAACAAGAGGACTTTGTGTCTTCTTCTGGTCAGATGTTGAGTATATGTTCAATTATTGGGCTATGTTTTTATCTGAAAGTTACAAGGTTTGTGTATATATGTCAAGCTGACAAGGGCAGACTGTGGCAGCTTCATAAGATGTCAACTTAGTTAAGCTAAAGCTAGAACTTCCATTATCTGTTTACTATGCAATTCTGAGTTAGGGTAGTTCAAAGGACAAATTGTGTAAGATCTGGGTGGTAGAAGTGGAGCAGTGGATGGTAATTCCTGAATGTCACTGCAGGGTACCAGGTCCCCCTGCAGCTCACACACATTGTTACTGATCTGCTGGATCACCCTGTGGTTTGGAAGTGCCCAGACCCATGGCTCTTTTAGGTCCTGTTGGCCCTCTTAGTTTCAGGTATAAGTGTTGCTCTCAGGTAAAGGGTTGTACACTCATATTTCTATTGTAGAACACTCATCATCAAGATTAGAGGAGGTAAGACATTTTCTTTATAGATTCTAATTTGTCATTAGAGGTTCCAATTTTGTTCTTGCTCTCTCTCACACTCCATGTCCAACTTCTTTCTCACTGAACTACCAGACTTGCATCCCTACAACAATTTCAGCCTACTACCAGGTAGTGGCAGTAGCCTTCCATACACTATTTTACCAGTACCCACAACTATGTGTGTTCAATCCTAGTGACATTTTCTTCTATCATGGCTCTGCCTCTCCACTTGAACACTAACTGATACAATATGCTGCAGCAAAATGAGGAGGAAAATAGCAAAGTGTGAGAACATCAGATAAAGCAAACAATAAATTCAATAACCTAGGTAATCAGGAATGTTTGCCTGGGACGATAGCTATAGGAATCAGAGAGCTACCAGTTCAGCTCGTTCAGGAGGGTGTAGACTTCCATGGAAAGGTCTTCAGGCAAAAGGGCTCTATACAAAGACTAGCATGACTGAGAGAGAAGATAAAACTTGAGAATATTATCAAAATCTGAAGCTTAAAAAAATAAATAAATCATAAACTCCATGTCGAACATATATCTGCATAAGCAATCACGATCTACATGCCAAGTTACCCTGCTAAATTACAATAGGAATCTAATAATCTATAAGAGGAAAAAAATGGAAGGGATTCTAGGCAATAGAATGACCAAAAAGACAAATGATATTGAGGATGTGACAAAGAAAACATATTTTTTTCCTCTAAGAAAAATAAAACAATATAAAAACTATAGAAAGCACCAAGAAAAATGCTAAAAATACAAAGGAAGTTAAAATGGATCACCATTTTAAGAACTTAGAGGAAAGTAGTAAATGGAAATAAATTTGAGCTTTCTTCTGTGAATGTCAGTGGGGTTCGGAGAAGGAGAAATGATTACATCATATCTCTCGACACTATTGTAATGGATGTGGACACAAACATACAACCTTAATTGTAATATATTATTTTTCAACTTTTAAAATTAGTCTGTATAATGTCCAGAAGACTAAATTATTAACACAAGACACATTGTAAGTGGAATCTACACTGGGGAAATCAATCAAGTTGTAGAGAAAAGAACAAAGACACCATATTATATGATTTACTTGCCCTAAACTTTTGAGGAAAAAAGTTATCTTAATAGAATACAAGATGGTGATTTTCCAAGTAAAGTACAGGCTAGAGTTAGGGAAAATTTTAAATTATACTTTCAATCATAAAAACAATTTATTGCATAGTTAAAAGCATTGATTTTCCATGCTTTTTGAAAACTTGAATTTCTTTGAAAGTGTCTCAGAGAATCTCATGGACGGAATGCTTGTGTGATCCCCAAGTTCATATTTTGAAACCCTAAGCCCCAACACTTGATGAAGCCATATTTGGAGATAAGTTCTCTAAAGGAATAATTAAGATTACATGAGATCATAAGCCCTAATCCTATAGGACCCATTTCCTTATCCAAGCAGCAGTGGCAAGCTTGTTCTCACTGTCCACACGCACACACCAAGGAGTCAGCATGTGAGGACACAGAGAGAAGGTTGTCATCTAGAAGGCAGAAGGACAGCCTAGTTCACCAGGGCCTTGATTTTGTACTTCTAGCCCCAGAACTAGGAAATAAATAAATAATTTCTCTTGTTAACCCATTCAGCCTGCAGTATTTTGTTGTGGTAGCCTGAGCTGACAGAGGCTGAGACCAACAGTGGGATGGATGAAAGAGGAGAAGAAGAGAGGCCAATACCCTGTGTTCCCAGTTCAATCATACCAGCTCCATGTTGATTTATCAGTGTTTTCTGTCCGAAAGAAAAGAGTTCTAAGCCACAAACCCGTAGCCCAGAAGGAACTGAAAATCAAAACCCTCTAAATGCTAAATAACTTTCATTTCCTACTCCCAACTAAACATTATCTCTCTTCATACCACCATTGCATGCATTGTTACATTTCTTTTAAAATAAATTCTAGTTACAGAGAAGTTTTGAAAGTTACAAAGAACTTCCCTACATCTATCAGCCATATTCAACATTTATTAATATTTTACAAAATTTCTGACTCGTGGTCTCTCTCTCCTCTTTCTTGTTCTCTTTCTCTTTATCATTTTATATAATTTCATACACATGAAAATATATAAAATAAAGAAAATAGATATAGAAATCAAACCTTTGAGATTAAGTGCAGATATCATACTTGTCTATCCCCTTAATACTTGGATATGTATTTCCTAGGAATGAATACATTCTCCTATAGAATCACACTTTTGGGGCTTCCTTTATTTTTTCTCAACTACTCTTCCATAATATCTCTTTATTGTATTTGGCTAGTTTTGTCCATATCCATAAGTACGTATCAGAGTTTGAATTGAGGTAAGCTAAGTAGAATAGGAAAGGATGGGTATTTCTAGAAGACGCCCTAGAATTCAGTTTCCCTGGTAGGATTATGAAAATGTGTTTGATGAAAATTCAAACAAAAATGAATATACATGGCTATCTCCCTTTGGAGGATGCAAAGCTGTGTGTATTGCCTGCTTTAAGATGAAACAACAGTCCAGTGCCTTGTCATATCATAGACAAATAACTAGAAATTCTATTTTTTTTTCCTTCTTCTGCCTTCTACTTCTTCATTTTTTTTTTTTTTTTTTGAGACAGATCCTCAAGCTGTCACCCTGGAGAGAGTGCCGTGGCATCACAGCTCACAGCAACCTCCAGTTCCTGGGCCCAAGTGAGTCTCTTGCCTCCACCTACCAAGTAGCTGGGACTACAGGCGCCCGCCACAGCACCCGGCCATTTTTTGGTTGCAGCCGTCATTGTTGTTTGGCGGGCCCGGGCTGGATTCGAACCCGCCAGCTTAGGTGTACGTGGCTGATGCCTTAGCCCATTGAGCCACAGGCGCCGAGCCTCTACTTCTTCATGAAAGCTATCCGAAAACCGATCTTCACTGAAAAACAACACTACAATCAAGAAGAGGATTGTTTTGGCAAAACATGTTGAACTGATAAAAGACTAATTAGTATATTTGAATTCAAGCCTCAGGACATTCTCTTCAAATGTTTTTATTTTTATTCATAATTTAAAATGAATCTCTCTTTTATTTTGAAATATATGCTTATTTTGGAGGAAAACTCTGGCAATGTGTCAAGAAATAAGTTATATCTAAATGATTTAAACAGTGCTTGCCAAGCATCTTTATTAACTGTTTTCCTCTAGGAATTATATAATCTAGCACATGTAACTTGTGAAGATGTCCAGTCTTAAACAGAGATGTTACAGTTTTGAACTAGATTAAATTTAAGCAATACCTTTCTTTCTCTTACTGTATACTTTTTGGTAGTATAAGTCAAAACAAAACATCCATAAAACACTATTCTGCTCCTTTCATCTCTTGAGGTTCTGTGCTCTGTTAAAATATTATCAGTGTTTTGTACAACAGCTGTACACACATTAACTCATGGATACAGTAAGAAGCTGAGAATTTTTGAGATGTACAATTAGGATAGAAGGAGATTCTTCAGAGACTTAGTCATAGTTCAGAGACTGAGGAATTAATACTATCTCAAAGAGAAGATAAGAAATAAGGCCTATTTTTCTTTAAAATTAAATTAGCTTTGCTATTACAATAGGTAAAGTTGTTATGTCAATTATTAGTCTACAAGGTATTAGAGAAAGTGTTAAAAAAGCAATTTACTGTGGGCACACAACACATTTACTTTATGCCTAGACACCTGGCAATAATAGTGATGTTATCCTAGTCCACAGTGTCGTCCATTACCCCAAATCATTTTCTCATCATCCACTAAATGGAAATTCTGCCAATAGAGACATATGCCTTAGTGTAAGACCCGCCATACTTGAAAGAGATCATGGCTTTTATACTATTTTTATTAGTAACTTCATAGTAGGCTCACAATAAGTGTTGTTTAAATGTTCTCACATATGAAAAGAAGAGAGAAAAGCCAGTATTCTGAAATTGAAGTCCTACTTAGAAAGACCAAACCTTTTGGGCTTCATGATGAAATTTCTGCCCCATAAAGTAATTACTGTGAAGCTATTACAATGTAAAGAAAACAAAACAAATAGCACAGTGTGTAGAACATGTTCTATCTTCAATAAATTCTAATTCCCTTCCTCCTCTATGCCAAAGACGCAAAACAGAATATTGGTATACATAACGATAAATTCTCTTATGTCAAAAATAAACCAAAAACTCACCTATCTTTTTCCATATATGATAGTTCAAACAGATGTTAAATATTACTACTCTAAATCTATCCTTTAGATGTACTTTTTGTTAAGTAAATAAATCACACACTGACAAATTGAAATCTGTCCATATTTCATTTTATATCTTTAGATGTTATCTGATTACTGACAGACGAAACAAACCCATTAGTTCTGTCTTATGTGGATGTGGCTGGGGGGCTGATAGAGGGGAGTTGACTGGCCCCTCCCCTAGAGTATTTGACCTTCCTCTCCACCTGTGGCATAAAAACTTATAAGGACCCTACAGGCATGTGACATTCTCTTGCTCACATGGGATGCCGGAAAGTACTGCCCTCTTTCCAAATTCCCTTCCACCTATTCCTTTATGGGGTGGGGATGGAGCCACATTAAGTGGTCAGGAGCAAAGGGGTTGACAGAAGTAATCCCTGTCCATGTGAGAGGGTGGGCAAAGAGGCGCCAACTTCCTCACCAGACTGTAGGGTGAAGGTTGACTCACATCATAGCTTTGTGTTAGCTGTGCTTTGTGTAAAGTGGATAACCTGATGCTGAGGTTGAGAAACGGAACTGCCCACATTCCTGCCTCTGCCCCCTTGGAGAGGGTAGAGGCCCAGGGTGCTGCTCCTGATCCCAGGAAAGGGGGAAAATGACCAGCTGGAGTTCCCCAGTTACCGGGCAATTGGTACAAAGCTGTTGTTCACCTCGAGGAAAGCTGATTCCTGTTCCAGAAACCCTGGGCATCGGTGCAACTCTGGGGTCTCATTCACCCAATGGGCTGTCCAGGCCTGAAAGATGCCACCTCTCCACACTTTGAAACTAAGGAAGTAAGAGCATTTTTCAGATCACACAACTTTACCCATCATTATAGTCTCCAAATTTATTGTTCTACTTTCAAATATTTTACTTTCAACTTCATTTTAATAAGCATTCACTATGAAAATTAAATGGGTTGTCTATAGTTGTTCAATCATTGCATTCAATTTTTTGGAGTTCTTTCAATCCTAATGCTTCTAACAACCTCAGCTATAAAAATGTTTAAATATTTCATAAGTGATAGTATCTCATCAACAATCATTAGTTTAACACTTTCAGATAATTCAAGCAAATAATCTGTGTCATGCCTGTTAGAATAACTAATCTTTATTATAGTGAATTCTTAAATCCTGACATTTTGAAAATGTTTGATCTTCACATCATCTCGTGTTGCTGTTTTTTCTATGAATATATGATATTTTCACATGTTTGTGTGATAAATGAAATGTAATTTTTAGGGGAGAAAACTGGATGTCAAAAAACATTTTAGCCTTCAGAAGAAATTTCAACTAAAATAATATATTAAAAAGATACCTGTTCAGCATACCCTTCCTAAATTTGAATATTAAAACCATTATTGCAACTTGTTAAAAAGAGAGTCACTTAAATTATGAGAGGAATTTGCTAAATTATCCTCCAATAACTTACTAAAGAGATTTTTAAAGGATGCTAATCATTAAAATTTTCACCTTGTGTGAATTTCAGAAAGCTAGCCTAATAACCTTTCTATAAGATTTATTTTGTTTACTTTGTATGTAATATCAGCTTAAAGTTTGTGGACATTTAGTGTTCCAACAATTGCCAGTATTATGGACTGCTCTTTAGAAATTTTTTAAAATTGTGGGTAAGTCAAATATCAGTGATTTTAAAAAAAGCAATTATGCCACCTTGCGTTCTGTAAAACCAGAATAGCTGCTTAGTGCTGGGAAATGGCCAGGACTTCCTTGTCAACTTTGATGTTGTAACTCTGCATCAGCATTCTAGAAGAATCAGCTCTGCTCCTCTCCCTGTTTTTTTCCCCCAAAATTTGCATGAACCAGTCATAGAAGCTGATAACTTAATCTGTACCTGAGTCAGGGTTATAACTCACGCCTCAGGATTTCTGCTAACATTCCTAAAGACAAACAACAAAATTGTAATCTAAACCACTTTTTATCTTATTTGAAACAATGTGTTATCTTGTTTGAAATTTTATTTTTTTTATCTGTATTATACAGAGATTTATTTAATTTGGTATATATTTGTACATTGAGCTTACTGAATTGCTAGTTGATATCCTGAACGATAGAGGTTATATTGCACTGCATATTCTAAAACAAGAACAAAAACAATAAAAGAAAACAAGCTTTTTGTTTTTAAAGGAACCTGTATGAGGTAGGAAACGTGTGTACTTCTTGGACTCAGATAATTAATAGAAGTAAACATTATAAATTGTGTAAAGTTATCGAGTGATTAGCAAACAAACAATAACCTATGAATAACAAAGAAATAACCATTAACCTGACTGATGTGTCTCTAGTTTTGTAGAAGAAAGTGCTGGGAATAAACAGAACATTGTTTCAAGGTTTCTAATTTGTCATTCTTCCCTAGAAAGAGAATAGAAGATAAAATGTGGTAAAAGTTGGCCTCACTTCTTGACTCCATCCTTTTCTTGGTATGCGGATTACTGAACTCTTTGTACCATTCAGTTCCTTTTGTGGGTTTATTTTCAGATAGAGGATTTAAGTCAGTGGTCATAGGACCAAACTTTGAAAGTCCTCAGAAAGTTATATATATATGGTGGTTGGGGTGGACGAAGACCATCATTTTCATCAGATTCTCAAAGGGGTTCATGTCCTCCTTTCCCACAAGGATAAAGATCATCATTAAAAACTATCCAACTTTATTTACACAACTCTAGAATCTGTGAGCGAATTTTAAGAGTTTCGGTGGTATGCTACTGCCATCTTGTGTCTGGCAAGTATTTCTTTTCATTTTCTACCTAGAGTCCCAGTTAGAGTGATCAACATTCTGGAACATTCTGAATTTAACCTGTAGGGTTCTGAAGGGATGAAAGAGAACAAAACAGGAAATTGCTGAACTCCAGACTATAGGTAAAGCATCATTAGAACTCCACTATACAAGAAAGAGCTTTGATAAATTATGGAGGTGCTCTTAAATAAAGATTGGCCCTTAGTAGTTTTAAACAATTCTTTTGTACTTGGTGCAAAAATTAGAACTGACAGGAATTTCACCAGAAAGGTCATCTAGATAGTAACTTTTCTACAATTACAGGCAAGAAAATATCACTGTTTCATTGGGATGCTGCAAGGAATTTCAGAATCTTAGATTCTTATGGTTTTCTCTAAGTTTCTGGGTATTCATCCAACATGAACAAAACTTTCTAAAGTTTAAGCATTTCAGCTTGAAATAAATTCAGATACACAAGAACAGAAAGAAAATGTAGTCGGCCAAAATCAAGAGAATGATTCAACATTGTGATTTCTAATTATTTGGCCAAATTGTATGCACTGACTTCAAATAAAATTTAATAATTAAAATTACATTTTGTACCTAAGTTCAAAAAATGATTTTTTAGTTCTTAAATATTCCCAAACATTAAGAAATATAAACTAATCAAGGACAATGGCAGAAAGAGAATATCCAAATTTCAATGCTAACCTGACAATCTAGCACAAACTTTTAAATATTATCAACTTGTCAGCTGCAGAGCTGGCAATCACTCTTGAGTAAAAAGTGCATTTTGGGGTTCTATGGAGAGATAAACTATTAAATTAATTTCTCAGTTCTCTGACTACAAATTTATCTTAGTTATAAAGGCAACAGCAGATATTATGAGGGCATTTTGAGCCAACATATAATTTCCATTTAAGTGAGAGTTTGAAGTAACCCTAGGGTTAAGAAGGGAATTGGTGGTTGTTTTTGAGTTGCTTTTGAATAGCAAGGACAGAGATTTGTTGGCTTTACAAGGAAAGCATGGCTCAATGCTGCTTCTGCAAGATTGCAAACTGCTCTTCAAGAGAATTTGGTCCCCATGATATAGCATTAAAATAATTATTATTATAATAATAGTCATGAATAATTACTATTAAAAAAAATCAAACAGAATCATCTTCTTGGAAGAAATTGCCTTCACGTTATATTTCCTTATGGTGGGGGATGTCAGGGAGATGGGGAAGTGGAGAAGGAGGAGTTTAATTCAAATTTTCGAATTAAAAGTGGTACTTGTATTATCTGGATCAATTCAGCTATGTCTTAGTCTTCGATCCTACAGCCATCTTCCTGTACATGATCACATGATTGGATTTCCCAAGGCATCTAAGATGTGTCTTTGATAGGAAACTCAGTTAAAATAACACATGCAGACCTGCAGGCTCCTTCTGAGCCACTCAGTTTCTTCTAGTAACAAACATTTCTGAACTCAGAGCCCTGTGCCTGTCATTTAGAAGCTCTTGCTCCAGGGCAGGCTAGCTCTTGGAATTGGCAGAGCTGTTGTTGGAATAGTGCATTGTTCTGAGTTTGCCCATCTGATACGCCTATCCCAGAGGAAGAGCTGCAGGAACTGATAGAAGTTTGGAGAACCATGTTTCCTTCCACTTCATGCTTCTTGACCAATTAAAACAAAGCACAGAAGCAGAAAAGTCAGTAATCACATAACAAAAGAGCGCAGGCATAAAAAAAACCTTTCATTTTGGACAGTGGAAACTTGATTTTGTAACATCCTCCTCACAATATGCTTAGAAATCACAAACATAGACTGGAAAAGGCCTTAAAAGGACAAAAGGACATGTGAGTATGTGCCCTTCCCTGGACACACCTGACTAGGAACATAGATGTTCTCTTGGGCAATCTTTCCTGCTCTTTCTCTCCACTGGTGGCTGATCTCGCCCCTTCTCTTCCCTATCCACCCAATCCTATGCCTGTAGGCTTTCCCTCTTCTCCCACCGACATTGGTTGTAACTTGAGTTAAGACATTTTTGTTCCCCCAGTGATCTCTGATGTTGACCTGTTCCATCCTTCCACTGACTTGGTTCCAAATGAAATTTCAGTTGCTGTTGGCACACCTTTGGCCCTAATGGGTGGAAATCCCTTCTCAATACCTGTACTTCCCTCGTATCAATGCCCTGAACACTAGCCTTGTAGAAAGCCAAAAATTTCTGAAGAACTCTTTCAGCCTCTTCTCTTGAGAACTTTTGAATTCTTTTCCCAGGGGCTTGACCAGGTTACACTAACCAACACCACAAAGTGTTACACCCAAAGGTGCTCATCCCTGTACTATCAATGCCATCCAGTGGCCAGGATCAAGGCACCTTGGAAAGACTGAAATAACTTTGACCTTATCCTGTGTGGGAGTGTCTTAAACCTGCAGTGCAGATAGAAAGGTCGTTTCCAGTGCTGTCTGTAGCATTTCTCCAGGACGGTCACCAGTTTTTCATGGAGATCTTAGTGGTTCCCATTCCTATGCCGAAGTCTGTGAAGTTTATATGCAAATAAAGCCTGTTTCATGGGACTTTTACTTCGCTTGAAATGTATAACTATAAACATGAATTGATCAACTGTACTTTTCCCTTAATTTTCAAAGTTGGGGTAAGTAGTAATTTTTTTTTAAATGTATCTCATGCTCATTCCAAAGCAGTTGAATGCACAAGAATATTTTCTAACCACTCTTTGTGTTTAAGGAAAATTTCTTTTGTTCTTACTTATCTACCAAAAGCCCTAGTTTATGAGTTCACATCATAAAGCTTTATCCTTTAAAACTGAAATGGATTTGGCTCTGTCAGATTGATCTCAATATATTTCTAACAGTGGTAGGCATCAAAAGCCAGTATCAATTTCTTTAAAAAAAAATACCAAGGAAAATATTCATTCTCTGTTCCCATAAAATAATTGTTAAAAACCTTCTGTTCTACACTAACATATTTTTAAAAAAATAAATAAAGCAAGCACTTCTACCTTTGTATATGTCATATATGACTGTACTTTAAAAGCATCAATGAAGTTGAGCTTTTCTCAGAGTCATGTGTAAGAATGTATTTTGCAAGTAGATTTTGAAACATTTCTATCTGTTTATGTAATTCTGTGTAAATATTTATAGGTGTTTATTTTGGCGGTAGAGTGTGGAGCGTTTGCATACAGAAATTTTTGAAAGGAAGTATGGTAGACTCTTTCCCTGAAATGAATAAGCTAAGTGCCCATCATGGTTACTTCCCCACAGATAAAGTAAGAAAGAGTGCATTTTAAAGAGCATTCTAAGGGCAGAGGTACATACCTAACTGCCACTGTCTTACCTTCCAACCCATGAATTTATACAATTGGTTGTATATTCATTAGATATTTGTATAGTTACAAATCATTTATTTGTGATTCTGAAATCCAAGAAACTGAAAGTTGTTTGTTTGCTAATTCATTTGGTGGCAAAATCGGAGCCAATGCTCTGCATAGACTTCACCTACTGTGTCTCTCTTAGTGCTTCCCCATCACTGCAGAGGTGTCAATGTGTTGAATAATAGGGATGAAGGCACATGTCATATATAATCTTGCTAAATATAAAATTCTAACACTTTTGATCTCAGAAACCTATGTGGGCCCAAGGTTTTCAAATAAGAGATTTGAACCCATATTCCCATTTCCACTGAAAGGGAAAATGTCCACAGTGAAAAGGGACAACTGGTCCCTGACTGACAACAGAGCCGAAACAACTTGTTCTTTGTGGCCAAGACAAGATCTAGAGATGAAAGGAGTTGAAAGAAAAGTGAGCTGTAGGCTGCAGGTGACGAGCACTTATCCAAGAGGCAAAAGTAAGAAACTTTTCTTCTGAGTGTTCCATCACTCTAACTGGATAATTTCATACTTTTGAATGTAAATCTTGGTGCATTTTTTCAGTATTCAAAGAGAGAGAGTGAATTCCACTCCTTTTACAATCTTTTAAAATATAAGCATGCTTTATCTTGTTTACATTTGAATTAACTGTTTTCCTGAACAAATTACAAGGATAGAGCGTGAAAAACCTTAGGAATTCTTTTAGAATTGCCAGATACAAAGTTTCTCTTGTTAAAATTATTTTTTATAATAGTACAGCTATAAATCGATCTTTTACCTTACAAAAGCAAACTATGTAACCTAATTGAATGTACACTCATTTTAATCTGAAATAAATGAGACATAAATGAACCTTAAATTTAAGAAGAACTACAAAAAATATATACATATATAATAGCAAAGCTGTTATACTAAGAAAAAAACAAATAAGTTACTAAAATCTATCATAGAAAATTTTATGGCTATAAAGCAACCCTTTTGAAATTAATTCAAATTTCTGAAAATTTGACCAAATACCTATTTTCTTCTCTTATACATTATATATATCATACATAATTTATACCTGAAATGTTGTGTGAGTAATTAACTTTTATTAGATAAACATTTGAAATACAAAACAAATAAATTGATTAAAATGAATAGTGTTATAAATTATTCTAAATTGTACAGAACCTACAAATATTCTGGTATATTATTTGAAATTTGCCAAACTCTTAAGCATATGTTATTAATAACTATTTTAAGAAATTGAGCCCAGGCACGGTGGCTCACACCTGTAATCCTAGCACTCTGAGAGGCCAAGGTGGGTGGACTGCCTGAGTTCACGAGTTCAAGACCAGCCTAAGCCAGAGCGAGACCTCATCTCTAAAAACAGCCAGGTGTTGTTGGCAGGCACCTGTAGTCCCAGCTACTTGGGAGACTGAGACAAGAGAATGACTTGAGCTCAAGAGTTTGAGGTTGCTGTGAGCCGTGATGCCAGGACACTCTACCAGGAACAACAAAGTAAGACTGTGGAAAGAAAAGAAAAGAAAAGAAAGAGAAAGAAAGAGAGAGAAATTGAAATATTTTCTTATGCCCTGTTCCTGAAGCATTTTCTAATTGTTGACTTTAGTAGGAAGATCTATATCATATATAAAGAACTCTCTATCACGTATAAAGAATGCCCATAAGAAATAAAAATTTCACCGTAACTTGGAATCATATAATATGGCCAATTAGCTAATAAACTGGGACACATGTTTTCAAATTATATTTAGTGGAAAGAGCCTTTCAATCACTATTTGATTGTGGCCAGAATTAAGTGAGCCTTAGCAATAATATGTCCCTTTTTTTCAGACACAATGCTTGGGATTTGATTTGATCACATCCCCAGGAATTCAGCAGGGCTTGCTGTTGAGTGGAATCTTAGATGACACTCACTGAAATCTGGAAGGGGAAATGACCAACAAGAGATCTAACGCAGAGCATATTTGCCATATGGCTTCTGACTGTTGGCCCTTTGAAGCTCAGTAAGAGAGATCTGAGATACTGCAATGATGTTTTCCCTTTATCATGAAAGATTTGTCTAGGAAGACAGCAGAAGTCATGAATTTGACAAGCTGGTCAAAATGCAAGAAGTCTAAGCCAACAGCTAGAAAAGAGAGGGCCTGCAGCTGTTTCAAATGAGTCCCTGTGGCGCTGGGTGTCTTTCAAAGAGAATGAATCTCAGAATAAAGCCACAAGAATTCTTCCCATCACTAAACAGACCTGTAGGTCAAAACTCTTGAGAGACGTCCTACTCATATTTATTTAAATTCTGATAGATCCTTGTTCAAGCATCAAAGTTTGATTGGCAATCTTTTGCCTAAAAGGGATATATAATTAGTAAAGTATGAATACTGGCTAATTAAAGCAGCCCTTCTTTGGCCAATTAACTCTGGAATTAATCAATTATTATTTGATTTTTATTTCTACATGTTGGTTTACATTTTTTTGTCATTTATGTACTTCTAAATTTCTGGGAATATTTATGTCATCCTGAATCAGGGACTTTTCAAATGCATAATAAAATATATGAAGTCCAACTTCCATTTGGTTAAACTTTAATAAGCTTTGAAAATTCTATTTTAACCCATGACTAGCAATCATTTTTCTAAAAAAGAAAATTTAGGAAATATTAATATACTCACAGACCACTTTTTTTCATTCATGAGTTATTTATTTTGAGAGGAAAGGTTGTATATTCCTAAAATGTAGAAAAAAACTTTATGAATAAAAAAATGTCAGTTAGAAAACTGATCCTGATTGATTGTTTGATTGGTTTTAGTTTTGTGTTTTAAGAATTGAAATCGTTAGCTTACAACTATAATTCTGTGATAGTGAGATGAAAATGTTGATACTATTAGATCTGAAAATCAGCATCCTGATAAAATGATAAACTGGGCCCTATAACTATAGCATCAACCATAGGTTGTTCATCCTAGATAATGGCCCATTTCAAATTTAAATGATATTGTTTCTTGCCATTGAACTAAAATGACCAGTTTGGCCTAGAGGACATATGTAATGACTTAGGAGTAAATGGCCGTACATAATTTTCAACAAACAGTGACCTGAGATGAGTTAAAACAATTTAGAGTACAAGACATATAAGAACTGAAAGTAATGCATACACTTCTTTCTATTCTATTTTCATCTGCTCTTTATGAAATTATATGGGAATAAGTTATGTTTGTAACGCAATGCATGGGAGGTTCTTTATCTATCGTGTTTAGTTGTAGTAAGAGTTTCTGGATAAGAAAGTCAGGTGCCATCTGATGGTGGTGGGCCTGGAGCAGAGGCAAGGAACAGCACCCCCAAAATGAGAGGGAGACAAAGAGGATAAGGTTCAGTCTATTTTTCCTCCTCATGACTTTTGGAAATCATCTGCTGGGCTGACTTTAGGTTATGATGCTTAGTCTTCACAGAAGCCAGAAAGTGAGTGGTGGCACGAACACTGCTCCTCAAGAGATGTTTTTTTCTTTTATGGGCAGCAATTTAAGGCTGTAAGACATCATCACTTTCCCCATCCTTGAGTGAGTATGTGTGTTCTAGGGAGAGAGAATTACTTTTAGGAACTTCAAATCTAGCACCTTTCACCAACTTTATTCTTTGAAAATGTTAGAAAAACATAACTTTATTCCCTCAAACTTCTTTTGAACTGACTTGAATTTTCCCACCGGGGGAGTAATTCAGGAAAGACTCTCGTTGCCAATCTTTCATGGCTAAACTTCTCAAGTATGACCTAGGTTAGAGTAAGGTTGCTTCAGTCTTGGGATGTTTGCCCTTTTTCCATTTATGGATTTTACTTTTTTGTTTCATCTCTGCAGGAAAGTGTGTGTGTGTTTGGGGTAGGAGGAAGTGTCAGAGAGTGCCTGCTTTTTCTCTGATTGCATGGTGCCTCCTATGATTCCTTCACTGTTAAGATGAAAATGTTGCTAGGGTGGGGAGTCAAAGAAATAAATTAACACTTTTGACTGGTGTTCAAAGCAATGATTTCATAGGAGCATTACAATGATTATTCCACACTAGGATAAAGACCCATGCTGATGAATGACTTAATAACCTCCAGCAAGTTCATGAAGTTGCTTTATTAAAGATGGTAGCCTGCTGCTCTCTGTCTCTTCAGGAGACAGAATGAGGATACAGAGGCACACACTATACCCTAAGAAGGAGAAATATAACAGATATTCCGGTGTTGCTCATTGCAGTGATTGTTACGAAAGAAAATCAATGTCTAAAAAACATGATTGTAAATGGTCTCCTTCTAAAAGAGAAGGCATCACCATGGTTAGAGATTGATCTCTTTCAAGAAAAATACAGTGAGGAAGGGAGGGGCCCATATGCCAAGCATATGACACTAAAATTAACCTCTATTACACTAAAAGGGAAATTGGTTCTTCTTCCACTTGTATGAGTACAAAAGGACACAATATGAATCCCCTGTATTTATTTCAGAGTTAGGGAGCAAAAGAGTACACATTAAACAGTTGTTAAAAAAAATACATGTTATGATTTCCAATGAAATTTCCAGGTTATATCAACCAGCATTTTCCTCTGAGATCACAGTAAAATCGAGGATCTTTCCATCAGGTTTGGTATTAACGCATATTCCTGAGCCCTCGCCTCTTCCTGCCCTTGCTCAGCCAGTCCCTGTCCCCCCTCTGCCCTTTGTCATCCACAGCCAGCTGTGTGCATGCACTGGCGTAAGAAGAGGACCAGGGAAGCCCTCACACTAGCCGCTGAGTGTCCAGGAAATACACCTGTTGCACTCCAGCTCCTTCAGAGAGCTGCCTTTCACCTTTTGCAGAGAGAGAGATTACCAACTTTCCCAACTCCATTCCAATCAGTCACAGCCCACTTCATCACATGTGCCCTGGACGACCCTATAAACCCAGACAACATGCAAGAGAAATGGTGTAAACATTATTTGGGGGCTGGTTTCCGGTGGTATATTGTCATTTTCTTGCCTCATTTCCTCTAGTTCTCTATCATAGAATTTTAAGGATTGTTTAAGGTCAATGAAGCTGAAAGAAATGGCAAGGAAATTTGGCCCTAAGGAAAAAAGAGAAAATAAGGTTTCGTTATTAAAATTCTTTTAAAAAAAAAAAAGGATGAAGGAATTACATTAAATGGCAAATATAATAGTAAGGAAATGACTTCAAGGCTGGTAAGCTCCTCATAATTCTGGAGGAGAATCCCTTAGTAGAGTAGGCAAAGGCAAAGCTTTAGAGCTAGAACATTGCCACAAGTGCAATTTTGCCTGGGGGGGGACACGGCTAGCATAAAGGCCACTCATGGAGGGCATGAGGGAGCTATCATTGCATAAAAGATCATACCTGAAATTTTAATTGTTGATGATAATAATATGTATATTATTATTGTTATTGCTAAAAATTCATTTTTATGCTAACAAATGTAGGCAAGGAGAAAGAAGTTATCATTTTTAGTTACTTTTTAAGAGTTAGTCACAATTCAGTTAGTAAATCTCAATCACCATTGCTCACCTGTCAGCTGAATCTAACCTCCAAACCAACCTAGCTCAGCCACTGATCACTCCTTCCAGGAGAGGAAGGTCCACCTTGCATGGAGTGATTTGTCACGTGGATCACTTGAGGCTTCCCTTCCTTCGCTTCTCTTTCCTTTCTCTCTCTACATTTATTTCATTCATTATTTCTTTGTGCCCCCAACTTAAGAGAAAATTAATTCTGTCATCTAGGATTGTGTTATATTGTAAGCATCTGATAAATATTTGTTAAGCTGAACAAAATGTTGTGGTGGTCACTCTCAAAATGGGAGAAAGAAGGAAGGAGTGGAGAAATATAGCTACTCATCTATAAAATGGACATAATAACTGTTGCCTAGGGTTTTAGTATGGACTAATTTTAGTATTGTGCCATAAATATCTGGTAAACTGTATGCCCTCAGTTAGATAGCCATTCATGTATTACTATTATCAGATATGATGTTTTAATTGTTGATAATAATATATATATTATTACTGTTGTTGCAAAAAATGATCAGCTCCTAGGTGACCCTAGGGTAAAATTCATCTGGTTATGATACAATATGACCACCTCTGTCCCTCAGGGGGAGTCTAAATGATGCTGATAAACCACCTATCACTTCTCCTTAGCACGTTTGCTTTTTTCAAGTCTGTTCTTGCTTATGCTTTCTCTGCCTTTTACTTCTTATAATTTTTTATAAGTTTTCTTAAGGAGATTTATCCCATTCTAATGGTCTTGATATTAAATTTATAAATCTGGTTTTAAAATGAAGCCCATTTGCAAAACAGAAGACAGAACATGTTTGCAGATGAAGCTGGTATTTCGGGGGCTAGTAAATGAAAATAAGTTTTCAACATAGAAACTCCACCAACTTGTGGTATCTGGGAACAAATCATTCTAGTATATTTTGTAGCAGGGAAATCCATTCGGTTCATATGGAAGATAGATTTAGTTTTTATATGTGCCTCCTTGGAATTAATAATAAACCCTGGTTTAAAAAGGGAGGGGAAAACAGGAAACAGAAGAAAAGAATCTCCAATCTGTGATGTATAACTGTTTTGGATAATAATTCTTACCAATTTTTTTGTGTTATTATGAAAGTAATATATCAGACCAACATTTAGATTGTTTTACGAATAGAAAAATGATATATAATCAGAATAAGTGACCAGTGATCAGTTTCAACATCAAAGAGGTATGAACAGCTATGGGAACGAGAGGGTAATCTCAGAATACAGGGAAAAGGGAAAGGGAGGGGAGGGGAGGAGGGAGGATGGGTGGAGGGAGGGCAATTAGTGGGATCACACCTACGGTGCATCTTAGTAGGGTACTGGTGAAACTTATTAAATGTAGAGTATCAATGTCTTTATATAGTGATTAAGAAAATGC
>CAUYRH010141476.1:0-41834 GCA_963574655.1 Perodicticus potto
TCTGCTATGTTGGTTTATATGGGATTTTGGGGGGGTGGGTCCTCATCAGTTATCCAATGAAGACCCGGGCCCTGGAGACTGACAGGTTATTGACCAGTCAGATGTGCACAAGGAGCAGACAGCAAGGCGCCAGTGTTTTCCGCACAGGTGGTTGGTTCTTTTTCAAGCCGATTTCTTCATCTGTCACAGTATCAGCACCACCAGGGCCAAGGCAGCGGTTGTAGAGCTGTCCTGTCCTGCATCACTATGATAGAGTTAATGATAAGAAAAATGGAAGAGAATATTCCGTGGCACTCAGGGACCAGGGTGCAGGAAAAATAGTCTACATTGCATGTTAAAAATCACCAAAAATTAAGAAAAAAATAGGATTTCAGAGAATAACATGGAGCCAGGGTCAAAATTCATTGTGAAGTGAAGGAAGGTAACACTAGGGGTCATTTGATTGGGGTCTGCATTTATTGCATGCTCAGTGTTGGTCTGATAACTTGGTTTTGAGCTGTAATCCAGTAGAGTGATATTGTATGACAAAGGAATACCCAGGACAAAGCAAGGATGCAATAGTAAACAAATTTTCTGTAAAAATCTTTAGTTGGCATATCCTAGTGATCTCATCTAACTTTTTATTATAGCAAAATTCTCTTCCTCAGGCTGTGTTGCATGTTTTAAAGGAAGAAGAAACTGACTAAAAGCAAAAGGAGCAACATTGAACATCCTACTCTATTTTTAGTCCTAGAGTTATACAAAGGTGGCAGGATTAGAAAACAGCCATCTTTTGACAGGGCTTCAAGGAAAGGAATCTCACAATCTTTGTTTCTATTTCTGATTACATGTACCTGGAATATATTTATATTGGAGTGAATATGGAATTTCATTAGTATATTTTACACACTAAGACTGAATCAATTTATTCCTAAATTCATATCTCTAACCATATCTGTTTTCTGATACTCATACTCATAAATACCCTCCTGCATAGTTTCCTCCCACAAAGAGCTCTTCCCTCTGCTTGGCCCCTTGCAGTGATGCCACACCAAGTTTGCAGTTGCTGAGAGCAAACATTTTAATGTCATCCTTGGCTTCTCTCTTGCATACTCCACTTTCTTTATGGGAGCAAATCTTATTGACTACATCTTCAAAATATATCCAAAAATGCCAAGGTGAACAGATGCACATATTCACATGTTGCATGAAAAATCTGGTTTGTGATCAAAGTCTGTACAGATAAAAGGATTAATTTTAAATTGCAATTGAGGAAGTCTACCTTGTCCATCTAGGTACTTGCTCAAAGTAGATAAAGTTATCCCAGAAAAGCTGGATAAATTATCCCCAGAACAAAAACCTGTTTGAAGGCTTCAGAATGCTGCCAAAGCATCCACAGCCTGAGAAGCCAAGATCCCAGGGAGAGGGAGAGTTGATCCTGGTGAGCTCAGCATTCTGTGTCGTGTTTTTCTTCTTTGTGCCTCTGCCTACTTTGGGCATGTGGTGAGGCTCAAGGGTAGCTGAGAAGACAAACAGAGGGTGGCAGAGAAGAGAGGAGAAGCCAATAAAGCTTGTGGCAATATTACAGCGTTAAAGAGGTAAAAATTGAACTTGGAGACAGGAAAAGCAGCCAGGATTCAGGAGAACGAGTTCCCCGAGAAAAACGACAGGTGGGAAGAAGTGAGAATGGCATTGCATTTCTTGCCTTCAAGTCAGGTAATTTGCAAGCTGCACGGTGCAAGAAGCTAATAAGCTAAGCAGAATAAAGTGAAAAACAGAGTGGAGATTAAGGTATAGTAATAGTACTTAACGATTTATATTGCCAACAAAGACAATCTGCTTCATTAGGGAGAGGGGAAGGGAAACTGGGATTCTCTTACGATTAACGCAGACATTCCTTCCCTAAACATTAATCTTGATCCATATTATCTTATTTTTATTGTCATATTTTTTATTAAATATCTATGAATAATATTTTCCCTTCAGCTGTTAAAACTGTTGCAGTTTATTTTTCTTATGAATTAAACAACTCCTAGAAATGAATGAGGTTTTGTAGTCACAAATTTATCCTACAGATATATGAGGAGCATTGGTTCAAAATTTGCGTTGGTGGAAATTTCAAATTAATTCTGTTCTTAAAATTTTGCCAATACAAAGAGATAATAAACATATTTTGTTCTTATATATTACATAAATAATTTACATCAGCAAGAATAAAGAAATGTAGAATTATTATTTAAAGGTAAAATGGAACTACTGATAAAATATTTGAAGGTTATATGCACTGTTTCCTTCCTGTTTCACAAGTAGAAATGAAATGGCCTGAGTAATAACCTGCTGCATTCGTTCATTGAATAACAATCTTAGTTTGCCATTTTGTAGATATCAAAAGGAATAAGTGCTTTGTAAAACAAAAAGAAAGGAAATCTAATTAAATCTTGAGAAATGCTTATTCAATCTTCCTAAAGCTTCTCTGTTTGTTCAAATTAAATTTATTTTGTTGTTATTTAGCCTTACTTTAACTTGTAAGAGAATCTAAAATAATGTATGTCATTTAGTTTATTAAAACTTTATATTATTAATATCTAAAATTGAATAAGCAACGACTGTGCTGCTCAGGGTCCCCACAGGTATCTGCTCTCTTCATTCCAGCACAGTGCCCCTAGGTGACCACAGCTGTGACACGGGTGGTCCCAAGTTACCTTGACTTGCTACTTCTATAAGTACAAGTGGTAAATTTTAAAAATGTGCATGTGGTGTTAATTCTGCAGGCCCACAGAATGCAAGAGCTGTAGAAGCACAACAGCTTCCATCTATATTTCAAGGATATACTGAAGAAGCTGTGATCCCAGGCAAAGATCTGCTGCAGTGGTGGAGCCACTATAGAAAATCTCCACCAGGTCAATGCCTAGTCCAGCCTGGTCTACCCATGGGAGGTGGACTGCTGAGAACTGCAGAGACACCAGCATGTAAGGCCAGCCCGGAGAGCGGGTGACATGGGCTAAGACCATGTAAACCATGGAGGTGGAGCTGCCTAAGACTTTGAAGATCCAAACCCCATGCTGGTGTGCACAGGATTCTGGACATGGATCCAAGGAAGATCATGTCCTTCAGCATTTAGATTTAATATCTGTTCTCTTGTGATTCAGACTTGCTTAGGGACTATTACCCTTTTCTTTTGGCCATTTCCTCTCTCTTCGAATGGAAATATCTACCTTATGCCTTCTCTGCCATTGTATATTTTGAAAGTAAATAACTTGTTTTAATTTCACAGACGGAACTTTGGATTTTGGGCCTTTGAGTTGATGCTGGAACAAGTTAGAACTTTAAGGGTATGGGATGGAATAGATACATTTGTATATGAGAAAGACATGAGTTTTGAGATTTGACTGTCTGTCCCCTCCAAAACTCATGTTGAAAATTGACCCCCAATATGGCGGTTAAGGAGGGGCTGGTAAGATGAAATAGAGTCATGAGGGCAGATTGATTAATGGGCTAATGAATTAATGGCTTGTTCTAGGACTTGGGCTGATGGCTTCACAAATAATAGGGGGAGAGACATGAGCTAACATCCTCATCCCCTTCACCAGATGATGCCTTGTGTCACTTTGGGATTCTGTGAGAGTCTCTACCAATAAAAAGTCTCACACTTGAGAGGGCCACCCAGTTGTGGACTTTCTGCTTCCCTAATTGTAAAAGGTAGCCTTTATTTTCTTTCCAAATGACCCAGTTTTAAATAACAGAAAAAAGGCTAAGACAAGCTGATTAACCCAAGCCATAGTTTGACCTCCCATGCTTTCATGTAACTCATTGGAATCTGAGGTTTTTCAATTGTTGGTTTCCCTGTTAACAGTATTATCAACTTACTTCAGATAAATATTGTCTATCAATATTTAATGACTGGTTCAAGGATACACTTTGCTGAGACTAAGATTCATTCAAATATGAAGAGCCGATTACATCATCTTCTTCTTTCTACCTTAATTTAAACTTAAAATTCCTTAATCTACTCATTACATCTTCTTTTATCTGGCCTTTGTTCTCCTCTGTCCCTTTCTGTTCCTACTCTAGCTTTAACTTTTACACTTCATATTTGCTATTATAGCCCAATCATAAAATTTTCCCCATTTTTCCTCAACAAATGTTCCATCTGATACTGCACATTTGTAAGAGAAATTTTCTGTGCCTAGAATTTCTCTCTTTCTTTATTTTTTTCAGCCAGGATTTCCCTTTGTTGCCCAGGCTCAAATGCAGTGGTATCATCATAGCTCACTACAACCTCAACTTCTGGGATCAAGAATTCCTTTTGCCTCAGTCTCTCAAGTAGTTGGGATAATAGGTGAGCTACAACCACACCTGTCTAATATTTTTGGGGGGGTGGGGGAACACTTTTCAGAAAAGAATATTCCATATAAGTGCTTTTATTTGGTTTTTTCCCCCACAACTTTTAATTTCTTTGACTTTTTTTTTATTGTTTAGGTTTCATTGAGGATACAAAGAATATGGTTACACTAATTGCATTTGTTAGGTAAAGTCCTTCTTATTATTGTGTCCCACTCCCAAGAGTTATCAAAACTAGGTCTCACTAATGCCCAAGCTGGTCTCAAAATCCTGACTTCAAGTGATCCTCCTGCCTTAGCCTCCCAAAGTATTGGGATTACAGGAGTAAGCCACTGCACTGGCCTATGCCTAATATATTGTTTGATTTTCCTCTTGACTTGGTTAAGTCCTACTAATGTTTTATTTATCAGTGTAAAAGTTAGCTCCTCCTTTCTTGAAAAAGCTTTTCCCCCTTCACAGCCTATGTGAGCAGTATTTGTTTGTTTTCCCGAACACCCTGTGTGTGGTTTTATTTTTGTTGTTTGTTTGTATGTTTATTTTTGAGACAGAGTCTCACTTGGTAGATTGCCAGGGCATCATAGCTCACAGAAACCTCAAAGACTTGGGCCCAAGGGCTTCCCTTGCCTCAGCCTCCCAAGTAGCTGGCACTACAGGCACCCGGCACAACACCCGCCTATATTTTCTAAAGATGGTGTCTCACTCTGGTTCAGTCGATCTTGAACTCATGAGCTCAGGCAGTCTACCCACCTCAGCCTCCTAGAGTGTTAGGATTACAGACATGAGCCACCTCACCCAGGCACTCTGTATATTCTTTATCATAGATTTACTATATTTATTTTAATGCTTATTTAAATTTGTATGTTTTCTACATTTGATTTTAAGCTATAAGCTCTGTGATGGAAGGACCCATGTTTCTGGTCTGCAGCTATCTAAAGTCTTTTAGACCACTAAAATGACTATTTATTACATAGTGAATGTTTAAATACAAAGATGAAAAATATGTTTGGAATAACATCACTATAGAACTTGGTAAATGATTATATTGGATATAAGGAAGAAAAATTAATCTAAGATGATTGGCAGAATAATGATAGCACACAAAGCAAAGATATAAGAAAAAAGAAATGACTTTAAAAAATAAAAACAAAAAAAAGAAAAAGAAATGACTTGGAGGAAAATATAGCTAATTAAAGTTTAAGAATAGTAAACTTTATTTGAAGTCATATAGATAAGTATAAATGCCCATCACAAATTATGACAGCAGAGCTAGAAATGAGAGCATAGAAGCTTAGCTACGGTTAGGCTACAGTTCTAGAAGCAGACATCCTTACAAAGTCAGAATGCAATGTAGAGGCTATGAAAAGTAAACAAAAAAAAACGTCATTTTTAGTGGTATAAAAATACCATGATGACTAATAATTATAAGATTCAAAAGTTATACAAAGTCAGCCAAAACTTGAAGAACTGTGTTTTTGTCATCTTTGCTCTTTAAAAGTAATTATCGTGTAAACAATCACAGCAGTAAAAATGAGCCGATGCCAAGGGGAGTAGTGCAGCATACTAAACTGGAGACATTGACAAAGCCACAAGGGAATCGAGGTTTAGAACATTTAACTATCGTAAATTAAGGCAATCAGTCAATAGCTATTGGGACTAGAGTTCAAGCCCAAGAAGCTGTCCAATTCCAGATCATGTGGTTTTTACACTATGTTGTAACTTTATAAATTGGGAGTGATGTTAATTGTTATTTTTGATCCAGCTGGGATAGTATAGCATGAATCTGCAGTGATTTATATCAAATTAAAGAATGTCACGCAAGTAAAACAATGGAGGAATGAGTAGGTGAGACCTTAAAGGATATGATGTACTATAGAAAACGGGCTACACTGGTGGTAATTCATGAAAAAATTTATAATGCGTACACAGAGATACAAGTGGACGCTTTGGTCAGCAATGCTCAAAGAGTAGTTTGCCATGATCAAAGCACGTGTATGCTGAGGGGAACCACATTGAGAACCTCTTATAATTGCAGAAGTCAAATGTGATTTGTATTCATCTTTTGTTATTGGTATATATTGAGTATCACAATTTTAACACAGTATTCTCCTTTCCTAATATGTGTATATATTTTTGTCACCTTCTGTGTATTCTTCGTCCACATATGTAGATAATTAGCTACCAAAATTGTATATAAAATCTTTAAAAACTCTCTTTGGTCAATAAATAATGAAGAGTTAAACAGTTGTGGCATATTTAGTTGCATATACTGTTTGTATATTACATTTGCTATGTAGTGTGTCTGGAACAGTCATTAATAAATTTGTTTTCAAGTGCAGAAAAAAATTACAACTTAAAGATTATGTGTCAACTCTCAAGTAAAATGTAATCATGCATAATAGGATTTTTGCATTTTTAAAATTATTGGCTTGTTATCAAATCTTTAGAGTGGAAAAAAAATTAGTGAAGATGTTCCACAAATTATAAATGCCATTCAGATGACACTATCCCTGTACCCAGTCTCCACTTCCAAGAGGTGGTTTGACTGGCTGTGTCAATATCTTCTGACTGGACAAATTCAGTAATTGTTGTTCCCGAGAGATGAGCTTTCAAGAACTGCTTTACATATTTTTCATCTGCTTGAAACCTAAGCTTCTTTTTAAGAACAACCTTTTTATCCCTATGTTTGCCATCTTTTTAGAGACTTGGAAGTACAGACCAAGTATAGGGATAGTGTCATCTGAATACAATTTATTATTTGTGGAGAATATCTTTGCTAGTTTTTTTTTTCCACTCTAGAGATTTGATAACATGTGAAAACTTTCCAGAAACCTCCAGTAAGTCTTTTGGTTGGCATATACATAAAGAAATAGAACATCTCAGCAGGGCAACTCTCCCTAGAAAGTGTCGTAACTCTCTGGTACATGGATTGTAATACAGTATTCAGAGTAAGAAAAATTTGGCAAATTATAAGTATCCTCAATGAAATTGGCCATGTGTTGAAGGGCGTTGACAACGTTGAGCAAGGCCATCTTTGTGTTATCTGTTTTGCTCTGTATAATACTATGAAGGAAACAAATGTTACTTTCCATAGTCTAGAAAAACCTCTTTCTTGACCCAGATTTTATAATTCAACATCCAAATAATTGGCAATTTTCCTTTGGTCATTTCGTTAACAGCCTGGATGTTTTTATAATATTGTTCTAATAGAGTTTTTAACTTAGCATCTTACAATTAACTTTTAACATTGAAGTCAACCTGTCCTTGGACTCTTCAAGACCAGGCATCTTTTGGGACAAAAACACATAGTATAGACAGTGCTTCCAAAATAATATTATGTACTCTACATAGAAATTATTTATTGGTATTGTCTAATTCATCAATAAAGCTTTATGAATCTGACAGCTACATTCAACTGCCTCAATTTCAACTATGTTGCTCCCTCTGCCATTTTGATATGATGGAGCATGACAGAATTCTTGAATCTGTTGAACCATGTAAAGCTGACTTTCAACAGCAATCTCTCTGCTGACTCATGAGTCTCCTCCCCAGCCTTCATTTTCAGCTTCAAGAAAAGTCACTTCCTTTATTAGAATCAACATAATGAAGACAGAGATGTTGCTATTATACTTAGTCTGTTCTAATTGCTATTTCACAAGTTTTTCTATCAAAGGAATGGTTTGTTTCTTTTTAATTCCACATTTTGTTGTCATATGCTCTCTGCATAACTTCCTGTTTATTTGTTATGTGACAGTACGTGCTGTGGTAACTGGTATCCTCAGCACAGCTATTATATCTCTGCAAAGTGCTCCTTATCAAGACTTGGTTATAGTCTCATTTTCATTTATTCAGCACATCTTCTCAATTTTAATTTCAAATATGGATCAAGAGAAATAAATTCAAGGGCTACATAAGAGAATACTGAGAAAGCAAGTTCAGAACAAGTGCAAGACATGTTTTCAGTTATTGTGACTGTGAATTGCCTGTCAGTGCCCGCAACAGCTCTGTTGCTCTTGCTGACAAAGAATTATTTTGTAAGACCATATTCCTCTGAAGTTCTAAAATTCTTTATTAAATGTAATTCAAGAAATTTCTTGCATTACTTTTATTTTATTTCAAGGAATCTAAATTTAAAAGAGAGATATTGTTCTAAATATTCAGCCAAAATCATTAAATTGAAATAGTATATACTAAATATGAATATTTAATAGAGGGAGAATTAAAAACCAAGGAAGGTTCTACAATTTTGAACAATATAACAAGATTAGCAGGATATGATCCTGGTTATAGTGAGTCTTTCCATCTGGACACATCCCAAAGAAAAAAAAATCTTAAGTTGAATTTATTAATAATAGTTTAGAGGTGATATTTATATTCTCATCTGAAACTATTGTGTATATACAATAAAATGAAGCAAAGCAAATAAGTGGTTATGTACTAGTCCTTAGTAACCAAAATTTGTGTATGAGAGAAAAGATTTTGAATTATAAGATTTAGGAAGTTAATTCAAATCCAATAGCCTCAAATTTGAATTGGAAAAAAAAATGCAAACTTATTATTTGTTTTTCTTCATAAAAATTACACATTTTATAAATCCATCCACTGAAAACTCTTAAAAGCTATTACAACCCAAAAGAAATGAGAACTTGAAGTATCTCAAATATCTTTAAGTACCATTTTCCACCAGAAACAATACCTTATTCTAGATAGGGATCAGAACATTTGTAAAAGGAAAGTTCAGCAAGACTGATGGGATTGCATCAGCAGAATCCTGGAGACAACCAAAAATAGCTCCCATACAATAAAAGATGAGCTATTGTGAACATCATAAATTCTTAACATTGCAATCAAATACATTCAATACATAGAATTTATCTGCTTGTACTGATATTCAACTATTTTTTAAAAAGCCTCATTGATTATCATTAAGGGTTCCTCCAACACCATTAGTTGGAGTACCAGCTAATCATTCTGCAAAAAGTCAAATAAAAGTAAAAATTATAAATTAAAAATGAAAATGTAGTAATAAACAACGTGTGTTTAAATTTTAAGAAGCAGAAATGAAGTAGGATGAGAAAATTAGAAAAGAAATTCTCTTCTCAATGTCCCAATGACTGTGTATCAATATCATGATATGTATGCCTATTTTACCTTCCTGATTGCTACGTAATGATCTTATGCTTTGCAAATTGTCTGCTGCTATCCACTCCTATTTATACCTATGATAAAAAAAAATTGTGCATAGATACTCAGTAACATCAAAAAGTTAAGACTAGTCTGTCAAGTAGTACAACTCTCTATTTTCCAAGCCACTAAAAAAATGTTTTTTGATATTTTATAGGTTAGGAACAATGTCAAATTATTACATCATAGAGACAGACTTTTAATATTTTTAAGAGATCCAAACCTGAAATGCAGTAGTTCTCTTGGCTTCAATGATCTGTGATGTTCTGGAGCCCAGGAATCTTTATGAAATTTTAATCAGGGACAATTTTTTACTTTATATAAGTAAGCTGTATCAATGTCTTTTTTTACCCCAAATTGTATGCTGTCTTTGAATGTTGTATGCTAACTTTTATTATCATGTTTAAAGATCTTAAAAGAGAAGATTGAAAAAGAAAATTAAAGGGTATAGCTCTAAGGTATTTGTGATTTACTTACAATCTGAAAAGATGGTTATAATTCAGCTGCCTTAATACAGCACAAGTGAAGTAATAAGATACATATTCTAATTTAGTATTGATAAGAACAGAAGACAAATAATATTGACTCACAAGATAATTATTGTACATCATGGTGGCTCTGTTTTGTAAGAATACATTGTTCACTAGAACATTGGGAAAATAGTATTTTTTAAATATTTTCACCATGAAGAAATATGTATATGAAATAATGCATATTTTTTAAATGGCTTGCTTAATTTAGCCATTCCACAACGTGTGTGTGTTTGTGTGTGTGTGTATATAAACGTTATGTTGTACACCATAAATACATGCGACTTTTATTTGAACTTCCCACATGGCAATATTTTTGTTAATCTCCGGAAGGCAGGGATCATGTTTATATATCTTTTGAACTATTTTATCCCCAGGTCCAAGTAAAATATTTAGGAGTTGCTTTTTAATGAAATTTTATTGATTTCAAATTGTAGTTGGCATTTTTTAATTGACAAAGACATTACGGTGGAATATTATAGAGTAGCAAGAACCAGAACTATTCTGGAAGCAATCTGAAATCCCCGGCAGTAATGTCCCAGCTGGGAAAATCTCAATATAAGCTGATGACTACAGGATAGAGAACAGCAGGGAAAACAACAAACATGTCCCAGAAAATTTCTGAAGTAGTCAAAAGGTAATGGAAAGGAAAAAAGTGGCCTTATAGTTTGGTGAGTAAAAGCAAAATGAGAAAGGACACTCTTGTGATTTAATGTGAACCTATTTTACATGTCAAGGAATCTTTAGGCTATCCAAAATTAGAGAAACTTGGATTGATCTTTAAACAGAAGATGCTTTAAATATTCTCTTGACATCAATCCGAATAATATATAAACCCTGTCTCACCATATGTTTTCTGTACTCATTATGCCTTTTCAAGATAACTGTGGGTATCTTCTTAGCTGGGGCCACAGTCATGAATAAATGATCCTAGGAGCTAAGTCCATTTATAACAAATGCTAAATGTTTACTTCAGTTGTTGGCTTCAGAAATTTGTGTTGTTTGATCTGTGAAGGAGGAGATAAGAATGTGAAGGTGGAAAGGGGAAATCAGCAATGCTAAGGAAGGTGAGTCAAAAATTCCTCTCAAATTCGAAGGACTGTATACTATTTTTGAAATGCTTACTGGAAGCCTTTGCTTCAACCCATTATGCATCTGATCTTTTCAAGTAAACTGACCATTTGTGTCTTTGCTGAGGGCTGATTGAGCTATTATTACACAAGTCTGGCATCTAAGAGTCTACAGTGAACATAATGACTCTTGTTTATTGGGTCAATGATCTCTGACCAGAAAAATCATCTAACCATATTTTGACAACATAGATCCAGTGATTAATTTCCTTTAAAAATTATTTTTCTTCGGAATATAAAGAATGGAGAAAACACTGTCTTTTAAAAGTCTTGCTAACACTATAATTACCAAGTAGGCAGGAAAATAAACAATTACTCACTTTACCGAAAGTTACTGGGTAATAATTGTTTGATGATACACAAATTAATTCCAGGTCACGCAGCACACCAAACTGTTAATTTCCTCGGTTTTAGGAAGGGATAAAAATGCAACATGCCTGCCTACAAGTACATAAAAAGGACATTATGCAAGGACTGAGAAAATTAATAGCAAATCAATTCTTCTTTTAATTATAGTTTTATTGGAGCTTTGCCTTTTTTAACAAAGCAAATTACTTGAAAAATATATCGTTTAAGGAACATCAAGGCTATGCTTGATAGTTCTCTTCTTATTCTACAACAAGGTCATCAGTGTTTTTGTTTGTCTAGAAAGAAAATATCCTACTTGCTGATCAACAAAAGGCCATTTTTGATCTAGATGAGGTCTTCAATCAGAGTGTTTTCAAATGTATTCTTACCTAATTATAAATATTTTTGACAACAAATGTAATGTGATTAGGGTATATAAAAACCTCAAATTATACAGAAAACTGTCATAGGAAAACTAAAAGCTTATTACACAAAAAATATAACATGATAGGCAGAATGTCTAAATTAATTGATAATTCCCAAAATAATTGCTTAACTTTTCCAGCAATATTAATAACTATTATGATTGTATACTGAAGACAATTAAAAGATACCCATGCCCACTTTGATAACTGAGTGCCTACTACGTGCCAGACATTGTGCTAGAAGCTTCAAATACCACCTTTCTTACCTTATAAATGTTTACTCTTATATTATTTTCATCTCATAATCAAAATCTCATTATCAATACTATTATTACTGTGACAGGTAGGAGGCTATAATAGCAATAACAATAATAATAATAATAAAATGTCTACTCTAATTTTAATATTTTCTAAGTTTCTAAATCTGAATTTCTGTAAAATGAACACAAATATTTATTTATTAATAATATTTTCTTAAGTGACAGTGTATTAACCAAAATCAGAAGGATAATACTAAGAATAAGACAGAATGTCTTCTATCCTTGCTACTATTCAACACTGTTCTGGAAAATCTAGCTGATGGAATGAGTAAGGACATTAACAAGAACAGAAGGATAATTTGGGAGTGATGGTGTGATAAGTAGAATTTAGACTCAAGGTCACTGGCTACTTATTATTGACCCTGTGAACATGTTACATTACATAGTATGAAGGAATTGTTTATGTAGTTCAGTAGCTAGCCACTAGACTCTATATAAGGAGATAATAATAGATTATGTTAGTAGGTCCAATGTGATCACATGACCCCTTAAAACCAGATGAAGGAGTCAAAGAGGTTAAAAAATGATCAGGGGCCTTTTCTTAAAACTACAATGGAGGCCTGTGCGTTCATTTATGGGGAATGTATCTTGCTTTGTAAGGCTCATATCCTGCTCTTGCTCTGTAAATCTATCTTTCTCTCTCAGTAAAATTTGTTTCATGCTTATCTTGCAAAATAAAAAATGATTAGGGTTCAACATGTTACAGGTAGCTTAAGAGTGGAGGAAAACACAAGTCACAGCATGTGAATAGCTTCTAAAAGCTAAGAACAATCTCTGGCTGATATCACACAAGGAAATCTCAGACCTACAATCACCCAGAACTTAATTCTGTCAATACTTGAAATAAACCCAGAAGTAAATTATTCTCCTTAAATTTCCACATTCCACAGCCCAGGCCACCTACCTTCTCACCAAGACTTTGGCCTCATGACATGGTAAGCAAAGCACATAGCTGACACCACTACTTAAAGCGAACACTTCATCCCTGTTCATAGAAACTCAGCTTCTTAGGAACATGCTTGCCAGCAATAAGAAACACAATTTCACGATGATGATCTTTCTTTACTTTGCTCCCTTTATAGTCGACAAAATTTAACTCCCTGCAAGGTCTTTATCTGTTAGAGCGCCTGGAAAATCTAGTTTTTAGCTTTCTAGTCCATGTAATACACTAGAAGGATGCTGGAAGTTATACTGAAGGAAATTCATAGCAAGCATTATAACAATTCAATAATTTTCTTTTTATTTTCTCTATACATATACATATGTTTATTTGGTTTCCACTTTTTACTTTTACAAAATTAAAAAGGCTTAAAATTTAATAACAATAACAATGTTAAAGATAAGGACTAGAAACAAAAAACTTGTAAAGAATGAACGAAGGAAAAAAAAGAGAATGAACGAAGATAAATACATTCAGAAAAGAAATCAGACGATTGCTGCAACAAAATATTGAGCAATAATAATAATGCAAAAAGGTAACATTCAATTCATCGATAATTTTTGATAGCTACAAAATTTCAAAGAAGTACTGAGAAACATTATTCAGGGTTACACGAATATAAATCATACACAAAATTCTGGTTTTGATTTTCGGAAGACATCACTGCATCAGTTACATTTTCATTTGTTAACTACTTTATAATCTCCAAAAACCACATTTGTTTGGCCTATCTCACGTTTCCCAACTAGGCAGAATTAATTGCTGACATCCAGTGTGTCAGTACTTGGCCTAGATGTGTGTGCCTTTTTGAATCAGCCTCAGCAGGAATATGACTAAACTTTATCGAATCTGTAAGAACTGCTTAAATCTGCACCTTGGATCAAGACCATAATAAGAAATTTCACTCAAATAGGGATGCATAGAGGGGGCAATGTGGCTTAAATTTCTAAAACAGCAATTATTTTTTATTAACATAGTTACTGCTGTGGTAGATGTAAAATATGTCAGTGGTGTTACCATAAAAAAAGTCTTTTCACCCTATCGATTCTTAAATTTTCAGATATAAGAAATTGTCGGTGGCAAGTTAAGAGTTAAGAGTATGAGAATTGGCTAGCACAATTGGCTAGCATAAAAATTATGGGAACTTTTGCTTACTTACTCAAAGTCTTGTAATTTTCCAGTTTGCATCCTATTGAATACAGTATAAAGGAAATTAGGTAAATTGATACCATGTTCAGCTAGTTTTCTGGAGAAATTCTTTGTAAATCTCAAATTACTTGTTTGTATGGAAATAGGTCTTATGGAGTCTACCCCAGAAAGATAAGTCAAAATATCCTATGTCCTCTGTCCTTATCTAAATTTACTTCATGGAAAATCTTAACATCATTCCGTTACTTTTATTTTTATTCCATTTACTCTTACTTACAGTCATAAGAATTAATTCCATCCATTTTAGAAACCAGCAATTGGGCCGTATTTTTTCAGATAGGAATTCCTATACTAAGGCACCCCCAAAAGAATAAAACTCTTCCTTATATATTGACTATTAGCAATCCCGTAGAGGTGTCTATGTGTTATTGTTGCTCCTATTATTTTTCTCTGAGAAGAAAGTATCACTAAAAATTATAAGAGGTAACAGCTATCTAATAAAATATTATTAAAACATTTTTGGTAAATAGTAAGGGACAACCAGTTAATTTGGAAAAACCATGAGCTTTGGAAAAGGTGGATCTAAGTTCAAACCCTGCTCTTCCAATTGAACCCATGTGTTGCTTAACAGCAGGAATACTTGTTGAGACAGGCATCATTAGGTGAGTTCTTCCTTCTGCAAATATCATAGATTATATTTATACAACCTAATTTGGTGTCCTGATACACAACTAGGCTATATGGTGTTTATAGCTCTTACATTATAAACCGGAACAGCATGGGACTGTACAGAATACTGCAGACAATTGTAACACAATGGTAATTATTGGTATATGTAAACACATCTAAACAGAGAAAAAGGACATTAAAAATACAGTATGAAAGATTCAAGGTGGTACACCTGGACCTGGCCCTTGCCATGAATCGAGGACGAAAATTGCTTTGCTATGAGTCAGTGAGTGGTGAGGCCTAATGATTACTGTAGACTTTATAAACACCATAGGTTCAGGCTACACAAAATTATAAATTATTTCATCAATAACAAATTTACCCCAGATTATTATAACTTTTTTACTTAATAAACATTCTAAAAACTTTTTGCCACTTGTAATAGCACTTAAAACACAAATAGATCATACAGATGTACAAAAATATATTTTTCTACCTAGCATTATTCTCTAAGCTTTTTACTATCATCCTGTTTTTATTTTGTCTTTCTTTTTAAATAGTTTTGTTAAAAACTGAAGTACAAACACACATTAGCCTAGGCCTGCAGAGGGTCGGAAAATCGATATCACTGTCTTCCACATTGACATTCTGTTCCACTGGAAGGTCTTCAGGGACAGTACTGTGTATAGAGCTGCTTGTTATCGCCTATGAAATACTCCTGAAGTACCCATCTGAGACTGTTTTACAGATAACTTTTCTTAATAAGTAGAAGGAATATACACCAAAAGCAAAGATAATAAATATTGTATAGTAGATACAAAAAGGTAACATAGTTTTTATTATCATTATGAAATATTATATACTGTTCATAATTATATGTGCTATATTTTATATAATTGGTAGTACCGTAAGTTTGTTTGCACCACCATCACCACAGACATGTGAGTAATATTTTGCACTTCAATGTTGCCAAAGCTGCCATATCACTAGGCAATCAGAAGCTTTCAGCTCCATGATAACTCAGAGCTGTCCTGTATAGGCTCAGAGCTGTATATGCCGTCCGTTGCCGATGCAAATGTCATGATGTGGAATATGACTACAATAAATGTGTCACCTTGGGAAAGTCATTTAACCACTCTGAGATACAGTATTGTTCCTTCTCAACCAAGAGTATAAATTTATCAGAATATAGATATGAATCTAGCAGCTCAATAGGTCCTAGAACTAATATGAAGCTGATGTGAAATATGCAAAATACTGAAGCATAGAGGAACCTATTATGAACAATGTATATGGGAATTACCTCTCCTTTCTCTTTTCTGAGTATGATAATAATATTGAACTTTCTTCTGTTCTTTTCAACAACAACGATAAAAAGTCTTCAAAATAGGTTGCCAAAGAACCATGTAGTCCAGGTATGACACAGGCTCCTGAATGGTGGACAACTGCAGACTGATTTTCAATGTTGTTGCACAACTCTATACCTGTGAGTGAGTGAGTGACCTTCAGATCACTTCCAAAGTAAACGAGTCTTCATAGATGAACAATAATCTGGTATCCAGGAAAGACTCCAAAAGAAAGGGAAGCTTTATTGAAGAATACAATTAGGAGAGAGAGGAGAGTTATGAGTCAGAAAGACTCAAAATTTAGAGAAATCCTTTTGAACAGGTAAGCAAAGGAACAAAGACCAATATGATTTTTGAAAACTTTCATATTCATTCATATATTAGTTAGTCCTGTAATTACAGATAAGAATAATTTGTGTAATAACTTAGATTGTAAATTTAAGTTAGAAGAATTAATCAGTATCATAGGATAAGTTATCCAATGTGGATCAAAGTAAGCAGATATTATACGCCAATTTACTCTATTTTGCAATTCGCTACACTTTTCTAAATTTGTTAAATGTTAAAACAATCTGAGCTGATGAAAGTATCCTGCTTTGGAAACAATAAACCAATTATATACATTTAAGTAAGTTTAATAAATGTAAACCTTTAAATACTAATTTATTTATGAGTTCCTGAGTTTAATCATATAAGGTGTATAATTTTGTTACCATATAGATATCCTGAAAAGAATATAGATATAATGGAAATAAAAGTTTAAAGTATTTCAATTAGCAATCTCCTAGATAATATCCATTATAGCAAAATACATACTAATTAACATGCTAATTCTGGCCATTAATTGATATCCAATCAACTTACTATAGCTATTTTGTTAAATATCAGTTAAATGTTCAGGTTCTTTGCAAGTTTAATGTATTAATAGGGTAATAAAGCACATTTACTGTTTTCCTTGTTGAAATAATTATATGGAAACTAAATTAACTCATTCTTATTCATTTAAGTTTATTACAATAGCATGTACTTAGTGTACAATAAATGTGTAATCTAATTTAAATACGAAGAAAGTGCCAAGGTTTATGTAATTCTCAACTATTTAAGGACAGTTCCATTAAAACTATTCCTAGGAAGAATGTTATAAACTGCTTTTTGTTATTGTTGTTGTTGTTTATTGGGGGGGCACATATTCATTTATTAATTATTTAAATTATAGTTACATGTGTGTATTTATATCTACACTTACATATATCTTATTTTTAATGAACTTAATATTCTTTTGTATTTGAAATTATTCAAAATTATTTTATTTATAAAAATAAATATACATGTTTGTATACTTTAATTAAGTCGGTAATTTTAGAGAATCATCACCTATTAGACAATCTCAAATTATTCACAACAATCTTTTATCAGAAATTATTTCAAGTAGACCTAAGTAAGCAACATATCTTTCTGTAATTATTATCCATAAGAAAGTTAATGAAGTTTATGTATTTAGGAATCCAGTGCAAATACAGACATACAAGAATTATTTTTTAAATTTCTATATTTTTACAACCAAAATTTAAATCAAGTAATAAGGCTTTTCACTGTTATGCTTTTCCCAAATTAGTCATGCAGACAATTATTTTCCATTCATATTACTAGTATTTAAGGAACAATTAACATTTATTATAAAAAGTACTCATATTGACAGTATTTTTTTCCAAACACAGTAAGACTACACAAAAATGCTCATTTGGATAATGTAAATTATTACCTCCGATCTAGCCTACTCTCTTAGTCTCAACCCAAACCTGTCTAAAGTTCTCTTCCAGGAGGATTGGATGAAAAGAGAGTAAATGTTACAGGAGAGTGAATGTATCTCTCTCGTAAGCATCTAAGTTATTTTATTTTTGTTTTTGTCCAGTGTATAAGGCATATTTCATCGACGTGTGTGTGTGTGTGTAGGGGTGAATTGAGCTTTCTTTTCATAATGATACAGACCTGCATTGATCTTCTTTACTAACAGGGAAACTTGTTCTGTGGGTAATCCACTTGCAGTTTGTTTCCACTCTGCAGGAAGAGTAAATGATTGGCTCTTGCCTTTTCACGTTTTCTTGCAATCCTGGAGTTCTCTCGGTAGAGGCAGAGGCCATCATTCTTGTAGTTATTAATATAAGCAATCAAAAATGAAGGCCTGCACAGGTAAGAATTGAAGCCCACTGGCCTGAAGAACACAGGGAGTTAAGTACACTCAGTTCTCATCTTCTGGTGAGAATTTATGTTTAGGGCTGATTGTGTCCCTTGTATATTATAAGAAAACAACTAAAATATAGTTAGAGAAGACCAAAAGGAGCCTAGATTTTTGGTATTCAAATTTTAAGACAAAGTCAAAGTAAGGGATTAGTTTTCAAGATTCACGATAAGCTCAGAAATAATTTTGATTTGGCAATAAATAAATAAATAAAAGAAAAAAGAAAAAATCCAATGAAAGAGAATCATGTTGCTGTACAGTGTTTCTGATTCTCAGAACCACAATGTAGAAACTGGTTTCGTGCAAAACTCAATGAATTTTCTTTAGAATGCTATTGTAGGGATTGTTGTATAATAGGGATTGTTTACTGATATGAATCCCAAATCCACTGCTATGAATTGTAAATTAGTGAGTAAAAATGTCTGAGAAAAGTTCATTATAAAGAGGACATTTAGATAGATTTAAAGAGACAGGATTATGGTTTGAATGATTTTTTCCACTCCAAAATTCATGTTGAAATGTAGTTAATCCTCATTATAACAGTGTTAAGAGGTGCAGTCTTTGGGGAGGGATTAATTCATCAGAGTTCACCCTCATCAGTGGGATTAGCAGCACCCTTTTAAAAGGACTGAAAGCATTTTAAAGGGCATGTTGAATCATTGAAGGGCATGTTCAGCACTGAAGGGCAAGAGAAAGATGTAGAAATACAGCACCATCTTGAAAGAAGAGAGATTTTCATTGATCCCTTCACTCTTGTGGCAATACGTTCTGTTGGTATTCTTCTCGAATTTTGAGCATCATGGTAAAAGTAAATGATTGACTCTTTAAATTTCAAGTTTTCTTGCAATCTTGGATTTTTCTCTGTAGGAAGAGGCCATCATTCCTATAATTATTATTGTATGCAACCAAAAACATTTGTTGAAAGCCCATATGATTAATTATTACCCTAAACAGGATTCAGCACCATCACCTTGATCTTTGATTTTTCCTATCTCCAGACAGGATATAAGATATATTTGTAAGAAATAAACTTCTATTCTTCATGAATTAACCCAGCTAAGATGTTGTGTCATAGAAGCACACATGGATTAAGACAGATAAAAGTTATAGAATAAAATTATGGACAGAAAAATAAAGGCAGACTAGAGGTAAGCTTCCTAGCACATAGCTCCCAAGCAAAAAATGAAATTTGGGGCAGCGCCTGTGGCTCAAAGGAGTTGGGCACTGGCCCCATACACCAGAGGTGGTGAGTGCAAACCCAGCCCCGGCCAAAACAAAAACAAAAAAAGCCAAAAAAAAGGAGTGTTTCAAAGAAATGAATTTTATGAATTTTGTAAGCGGCTCCCTGTATGCAGATTGTTTGCATTGAAGCAGCATAATGAAATCACAGAGAAGGGATACAGGATACTCAGTGTGGAAAATATGGTGACACTGTGATACATGTAACAAAATAGAAAAATCAAGAGAAACAATACGCCGTATTAAAAAAAATGGAGACTTTACCTCTTTTCTGTTTACATGGATGGAGCTGGAAAATATTCTTCTTAGTAAAGTATCTCAGGAACGGAACAAAAAAAATATCCAATGTACTCAGTACTACTGTGAAACCAATTTATAATCACTCACACTTGCATATGAAAAGTGAAACACAACTCTAGCCTATGATGAAGGGGAGAAAGGGAGAGAGAGAGGAAGGGGAGGGGATGTGTCGATAGAGGGAGGGTTAGTAGGGGACCACATCTATGGAGCATAATGCAAGTGCAAGTTGGATCCATCAGGTGTAAAACACAAATGTCTTAACGCTGTAATTGGGTAAATGAGGTGAAGGCTATGTTGGTTAGTAGGGTGTAAGCACTCCAGTTTGTACAAATAATCAACATATTGAATCCCATAATGGCATAAATGTATTCATGAAAAAAAGAGAGAGAGAGAGAGAGAGAGAAACAATAGAAAACTAAAGTATGGGAGTGCTCTGCTTGCCATGCTTGCCCCCAATACAATGTGGGCTGAACAGCAAGAGGACTCCCACAATCCACACGGACTTCTTACCTGCTCAGATAGGATTCTGCCTGCAAATGGTAAGTTTCACAATCAGAGGAGAAATTAAGTCTCTTCCAGACAGACAAACACAGATGGAATTTGGCAGTGTTCCTTTCCTGCAGGAACTACAAGACCTGTGCTGTACATGGATCTGCACAATAAAGGCCCACCAGGATAAAAGTCACCAAAAGACAAACGTCAGAACCTAGTCACCAAAATGACTCATGAGGCCAAACAGAGGAACAAAGTTCTACTCCACAGGATGAACAGAGATACACCGCACTTGTCAGTTCTCTCAATAAAGGTAAATGGCTTGACCTCCCCACTCAGGAGACATAGGCTGGCAGAGTGAAAGAAAAAAATAAAAGACAAGTATCTTCTGTCTCCAGGAAACACATCTAACCCACAATGTCACATTCAGACTTAAGATGAAGGGGTGGGAAATAATATTCCATGCAAAGGGAAATCAAAAAAATGTTGCTTAGTAGTTCTCTTATCGGATTACATAGATTTTATATCAACAACAGTAAAGAAAGACAAGGACGGTCATTATATAATGGTAAAAGAAACAATACAATAAGAACACATTACAAATTATGTACTTAACACAGGTGCACCCAGATTCATAAAACAATTCTTACTTGATCTAAGCAAAATGATAAACAACTGCCCTATAACAGCCAAGGATTTTAACATCCCTCTGATGGGAAAGAATAGATCCTCAAAACAGAAAATACACAAACAAAAAAAATAGACTTAAAAAGAAATTTAGAGCAAATGAGCCTAACGGATATTTAAAAAACATTGTACCCCAAATCCACCAAATACACATTCTTGTTATCAATTCATGATCATTTGCTAAGATAGATCACTTCCCAGGCAAAAAAAAATTAAAAAAAAAATAGAAATTACATTATTACATACTTTTCAGACCAGAGCTAAATAAAATTAGAAATTCAGTCCAATGGAAACATTCATCTCTACACAAAGTCATAGAAACTAAAAAAAATAGTGATGAACAATAGTTGGGTCAAAGACAAAATTAAGATGGAAATTAATTTTCTTTGAACTAAATAACAAGGAGGCACAAGTTATTAAAATTTATAGAATATAGGTAAAGCAGACTTGAAAGTAATATTTGTAGCCAAAAATGCCTACATCCTAAGGACAGAAGATCACAAATCAACAATCTAAAAAGTCATCTCAAGAACTAGAAAATAAAGAACAATCTCAAACCCAGTGGAAAAAAAGACATAACCAAGATTAGAGCAAAACTAAGTGAAATTTATAAAAAAGAATTTGCTTTTTTAAAATACAAAAATGATTTACAGGCCACTCACAGGATTAATCAGAAGCATAAAAGAAAGGATATGAATAAACTCAATCAGGAATGAAAATGAAGATGAAATAATGGAAATGCAAGATATCATCTCTGAATACTTTAAAAATCTCTAGGCAAATAAACATGAAAATGTGTAAGAAATAAATGTTTAGAAACATACAGCTTCCATAGACTCTATGGAGCAGAACAATATCTGCTAACCAAATTGAATCAACAATTAAAAATCTCCAATAAAAAATATCCTGGACCATATGGTTTCACACCAAAATTTTTCAAGACTTAAAAGAAAAACTGGTGCTCATCCTGCAGAAGTTATTCTATAACATCAAAAAGGAACAACCTCCGCAACACTTTTTAGCAAGCCAGTATCACCTTGATACTAATATTAGGAAAAGACACAACTAGAAAGAAAACTATAGAACAACTTACCTTATGAATATAAATGCAAAATTCTCAATAAAATGAGAAAATTCATCTGCCCATCAAAAAATAATATACAATGACTAAGTAGGCTTCATCCCATATATGCAAGGGAGCCCCAACATATGCAAATCTATAAATATAATTCATCACATAAATAGAACTAAAAGAAAGACTATATGATCTCAAAAGATGCAGCAAACACATTTGACAAAATTCAGCACCCTCTTTTGAAAAGAATGCTTTACAAAATAGGCATAGACTGGACTTACCTCAAAATTATAAAATCCACATATGACATACTCACAGCCAACATAATACTAAATGGGGAAAATTGAAAGCATTTCAAATTAAAACAGGAATCAGACAAGGTTATCTACTATCTATACTTGTATTCAACATAGTGTTAGAAGTTCTAGCCATAGCAATCAGACAAGAGAAGGGAATCCAGGTATTCAAATGGAGAAAGTAGAGGTCAAACTGTCATTCTGTGATGATGATGTGATCTCATAATCTAGACAATATCCAAGTATTTGGGCAAGAGACTTCTGGAATTGGTAAATAAATTCAGCATAGTCTTAGGTTACAAAATCAAAGTACACAAATTGGTGGCATTCATATATATCAACAACCATCAAACTGAGAATCAAATCAAAGACTCAATACCCTTAGAATAGCAACCAAGAAAGTAAAATACCTAAGAATATATTTAATTAAGGAGGCAAACAATCTCTACTGGAAGAACTACAAAACACTGAAGAAAGAAATAGCAGAGGACAAAAAGTGATAGAAAATATATCATATTCAGGGATCCACAGAATCAACATTGTTAAAATGTCTATACTACTCAAAGTTATCTACATGTTTTATGCAATCTCCATTAAAATACCAACATCATTGCTTGCAGATCTAAAAAAAAATGATCTGCACTTCATATTTAGAACCAGAAAATAACCCATATAGCCAAAGCAACCTTCAGCAACAAGTGTAAATCAGAAGGGGTCAATTAGCTTGACTTCAAGCTGCATTACAAGGCTATAGTAACTAAAACACCATGGTATTGCCACGAGAACAATAGATCTGAATAGAGAACCCAGTAATAAAAGCATCCTCATATTGCCATCTGATTTTCAACAAAGCAGGCTAAAATGTCCACTTGGGAAAAGAATTCCTATTCAATAAATGGTACTGAAAAAATTGGATAGTCACATATAGAAGTGTGAAACAGGATCCATGCCTCCCACCACTCACAAAATTTAACTCACAGGGTATTACTGACCTAAACCTAAAGCATGAGCCTGTGAGGATTTTAGAATAAAAAGTTTTCAAACTTGTATATACCTTGGCTTAGGCGAAGAATTTATGAAGAAGAATTCAAAAGCAATCACAGCAACAATAAAAATTAACCCATGGGACTGGATTAAATTTTAAAAAGCTTCTGCAAAACCAGTGAGTTAATCCATAGGCAGTGTGGTTCTCAACCTTCCTAATGCCGTGACCCTTTAATACAGTTTCTCAGTTGTGGTGACCCCCAACCATGAAATTATTTTTGTCACTACTTTATAATTGTAATTTTGCTACTGTTATGAATCATAATGTAAATATCTGATATGAAGACTATACTTTCAGGGATCATTTCTATAGTTTGTAAATATCTGATATGCAGGATGTGTTTTCTGATGGTCTTAGGGGTTGAGAACCGCTGCATAGAGCAAATAGACAACCTACAGAGTGAGAGAAAATATTGGCATGCTATACCTCCCATAAAGAACTAATAACCACAATCTATAAAGAATGCAACAAATCAGCAAGAAGAAAACCAAACAACCTCATAAATAGTGGGCAAAAGATATGGGCAGAAACTTTGCAAAAGTAGGTAGACTTACAGCCAGTAAACATGAAAAATGCTCCCTGTCTCTAATCATCAGGAAATTCAAATCAAAACCACAGTGAAATATGGGTATCGCATAATTCCAGTGAGAATGGATTTTATCGAAAAGCCTCAAACCAACACATATTAGTGTTGATATGGAGAGATAGTAACACTTACACACTGTTGGCGGGCTGCAAACTAGTACAAACTTGATGGAAAGTAGTATGAAGATACCTCAAAGAACTGAAAAATATACTTACCTTTTAATGCAGTAATGCCACACACAGGTATTTACCTAATTGAAAAAAAAAAAAAAAAAGACATTTTATAAAAAAAAAAAATTCCTGTACTCAAAATGTTGGATGTGGAAACAACCCAAGGATCCAGCTATACATGAGTGGATTAATCAAATATGGTACACATGTACAATGGAGTGCTATTCAGCCATAAAAAATAGTGAACTAATACCTCTTTTATTAATCTGGATGGAACTGGAGACAATTCTTTTAAGTAAAGTATCACAAGAATGGATAAACAAATACTGCATATGCTCACTATGAAATTGGAAACAATCAATCAACACTTCTATGCATATCTAAAAAGCACATGTAACATTCATCAAAAATCAAATAGGTGGGAAGAGGAGAGGGGATTGGTAAACTCACACCTAACAGGCACAATACACACTATCTGGGTGATGGGCACACTTACAACTTTGAACCAACTGGTAAAGAACCAAAATGTTTGTATCCCTGTAGAATTCAGAAATTTAAAATATTATCAAAAACGTTAATATTGAAACATTTAAATATTAATAACCAGCATTTGGTGTTTTTAGTTTGTAATTTGATACTTCATATATTTTTCTTGTAATACCCTAAACAACATTATGAAATGTCAGGGCATGCGATTATCAGTATTTTACTCATGTAACAATCGTGAACTGAGGGTAAAAAGAAGGGAAAGGAGTTACAAATCAATATTGCCATTGACTAATACTTTTGATATTTCTGTAAATGTGGAAGGGAAGTTACCAAGGGCACTTGGAAGAGGTTTGTGAAATATAGGGCAGAGTCGCATTGAGGTATTTTAAGACATGATGATAGTAGGAAAAAAATTTGGGAAACACATGATTTTATGGAATTGTATCTTTGAAATTGCAAGGTGTTTATAAACTATTACTGAGTAAAACTCTCAGCCATAAATAGGGTTACATAATCACACTTTTATGAAGAGTATATAAGTATATGTGTATATTATGTGATAATATCCTATATTAATTTAAATCTTTAAAAAAGTACCAACTCTTAATAGTAGTTGTTTACAAGTATTACAGAATGATAATTACTTTTTTATTCTTCTCCTTAAATTTTTTATGCAATAAATATACCTTATCTGTGTAATTATAAATGGCTAAATGTTATTTTTATGTGTTTATCTTTCTCTACCCAGAGTGAAGAACTAAGCTTAAATGCACAATTTTTTTTATTCCTTTACAACTGAAAAAAAGAAAGATACCTCCTGCTGAAGTAAGAGTAAAGGAAATCTTTAACAGAGAAAAAGATGACTATATCATGTATATTGTGGGCGTTCAGCAAATGTGTGTTCAATCAAATTGACATTACTTTACTCTCAGCCTCTTAGCCTATTGTGGAAAGGAAATTATAGGGAATTTTTTTTCAGTATTTGGCAAGTGATATGGCCAAAAACACTTCATGTGAAATTCCTAAGGATCATACAACAAGACATTTTATTACATATATTATATATAATATATATAATTTGTATTGTCAGTATTTTCCCTTCTTAAGCTCTGTCATATATCATTTTGAGGAAGTCTAATGATTCATGAAAAGGATATATTTTTTGTTTTGTTGCATAATCTTGTTTTACAGAGAGTTTGTGCATCATACTATATATTCTATGTAAGAATAATATGCTCCCAGGATAAAACCAGAGTTGCAAAATATTCCACAGAAATTCATACACACACATATAAACAATTTCTGTTGTAGACAGAGTCATTTAATCAATTTCTCCACCAAATTTTCACTTTCTACTTCTTTTTCCATGTGTATGTTTTGCATTTAAATAGTGAATATGTTCACCTTCTCTATTTCATAGCTTTCTCATTTTTCCTTATTAGGACTAAGAAATATGACTAAGGATTGCCTGCAGAGTAACACGGGCAGTTTCATGTATAAGCCAGTCAGAGTCTGTAGTGTTCTCTTCTGTCTTGGGACAGAGTTCAGACTATAATGAAGACTTCTGAAAGAATTTTTTACTCATTATCCATTCCAAAACAAAGATAGATTCTTTTATTCTTTATTCTTTCCTCTTATAATTTATCCTTTATGCTAGCAGTAGATCTACAGAACTGTGCAGTCAAGTCATTCAGTTGTTAACATAAAAGGTATAGACTCTAAATACAGATGCACAATATATGGTGCACTAAAATCTACATGATGGAAAATATCTCTTCCAAAGGAATTTGGGAATGCTGTCCAATTGCGGTTGCAGCTTCCATGCAAAAGAGGTCATTCATCATATGCTTAACACTTGATTGAAACAGAAACATAAAAATAGAAGTCATTAACTAAACCTGATTTTGCTTGCCCAAGCTCAAATTAATTGACATCATGGTATGTTTAATTGGAAACCTTCAATATGCATTTAGGTAAGAAAAAAAAGACAACACAAAAAGTAGAAATCAAATGAAATAGCTTAAAATCATAATATTAGAGAAAACTATAGTGGTCATAATCCAGATGTCCTGTGCTATGTAGAACCATGCAAAAGGTTACCGTGTATCTTGGCAAATTTTGTCATTTAAAATTAATCTAAAAATGGCTATGGAATTGTATGAAAATTAGGTGACTTAGACTTAATTCACAAGAGTGTTGGCATTAGAATTGTAATCAAAACTAGACTTGACTCAATACATGTGAGATAAATCTTTTATGTGACACATAAATTTCACATCATAAATTTGCAGAATTAGATGTCATCTCTAATAGAGAATTTTGATTAAATAAGTTTTGCATTTAAAACTAAATAAAATCTACTTCCCTAAAAGTCAGAGCTATTTTTGACAGCGAGATAAATACTGGGCAGATGTACAGCTATAACAAAGCATCACTTCTACCATTTGACAATAAACTCTGTAATGAGTAAGTAAATTCTGTAAAATAAGTAAGAGAAACCAATTAACTATTAAACAAAGTTGACCAGTTATTTGTTTCAATTTAATATTTTTAAATGTTCTAAATCAACCCATATTAAATTATTATTCTAATAAATCTATGTAAACTGTGTAGTCAATATAATTTTTAATAGATAACTACTGTGTCTAATAGACAACCTAAAATGATAAATGCAATCATATATTTAGTAACTAACTTTTCTTCCTGTTTGGATTGTTGGCATATGTAGGCAATACTAACAAGAAAAAGAAGAAAGCAGAAAAAGAAAAAATAAATAAAAGGGGAAAAAGAAAGAGAAAAGAAATAAACTTACCCTCTAATAAAAAGGGAAAAAAATCTTACTTTTTTCTCTCCTATTTGCCAATATTAAGCAAGTAAACAGTGCCTCAAATATAACTATCATCTCAAAACCATCTCTGGAATACAACACATTCGTGCAACACAATAATAATAATATAAAGCCACACGAATATATTCATGTTCAATTTTTGCATTGTAGGCATTCTTCTTCTTTCAATGTTATTAAATAATGGGAAGAAAATTAACTTGTAGTAACTTTTAAAAATAGTTTCTGCTTGGAACCAAGGTAAGTGGATGAATATAGAAAAAGCAGACAATGCATTTAATGAACACTGAACGTGCTCAAAATAAATTTGAGCTTCCTTTGGGCATTCATTTATTGATGAACACTGTATATTACTAAAAGTATTGAAAATAGAATGTAAGTAAAAACAGTTTCTAATCTCAAGAAGAAACAGATTGAGAGGGAAGGTAGTAAGGGCATGGTATGTTACGTACTGATGGCTATAATTATGGAGATACGTATTAGGTACTATGTGAAGCTAGAGGAAGAAAGCTTTAATCACTGAGAACAAATGTAACGGTTATGGTTAAGTCATTTCAAGAGAAGGGACTTATTTTGTAGTTGAATTTTTGGTAATAGACAACAAAGAGAAGTTCTCAGGTCTTTTATGCATCTTGACTTAATTTTTGTGAGTGGTATAACATAGGGGTAGTTTTTCATTCTTCTGGGTGTGGTTATTTTAATTGAATAGGGCTTGTTTTCCCACTGTGCATTGTTGTCTGCTTAAGCAAAGATCAGTCAGCTGTAGTTAGATGGTTTTATATCTGGGTTCCCTATTCTGTTTCATTGGTCTATGTCTATTTTTTTGTTCAAATACCATGCTATTTGGTTACTATAGCCTTAGAGTGCAGTTGGAGACTGGTAATGTGAAACCTCAGGCTTCGCCCTTTGTGCTTAGGGTTGCTTTGGCAATTTGGGCACTTTTCTGGTTCCATACATAGTGTAGAATTATCTTTCCTAGATCAGTGATATAAGTGGTTGGTATTTTGATGGAATCTGTAAATCGCTGTTGGTTGTATGGACATTTTGGTATTGATGTTGGTGTGAATGCTGAGGGAAACAAACACTTATACACCTCTGGAGGGACTGTTAATTAGTACAATTCCTATGGAGAACACTTCCAAAAGGACTTAAAGTAAATCTACCATTTATCCAGCAATCCCGTTACTAATTATCCATCCGAAGGAAAAGAAGTCTTTATCAAAAAGACACCTACACGCGAATGGTCACTGCAGCACAATTCACAACAGTAATGACATGGAATCGACCCAAGGGCCCCATCAATTGATAAGTGGATTAACAAAATGTGGTACTGTGCAGCCATAAAAAGAATGAATTTTTGCCTTTTGTGGCAATTTGGGAAGAACTGGAGACCATTATTCTAAGCAAAGTATCTCAGGAATGGAAAAACAAACACTACAAGTACTCTGTAATAAATGAGAGCTAATTGACGAGCATACAAGTGCACAGAGGGAAGTAAAATTCATAAGAAATGAATCAGGGAGAGGGGAAAAGGGAAGGTACACAAACCCACCTAAGAGGTACGATAGACGCTATTAGGGTGATGGGCACATTTATAGCCCTGACTCGGACTGCACATCAAAAAATATTTGATATACCCTTAATATTTTGAAATAATATTGTCCACTCTTTCTCACTAATTCCTATCAATCTTATCCTTTTCAGTATTTTTTCCCCAAAGAAGCATTTAACAGCCCAGTGAAATTTGGTCTACCCATTTGTATTCTTCACATTTCTAATAATCATCAATTTTATATGTATTTTGTGATCCTTTTTTCATGTGTATCTCTACCATTAGTTTATGATCTTTAAGGTGTCATAGATTCTATATGTAACAAGAAACAACATACTTCCATTTTCTATTACAAGTTCCAGAAACTAGTAGGTACTAATAAAACAAGTACTGAATAAATATTTAGATACATAAAAGGGTCCCCTCCTAAAACATGAATCAACATGGTAACAAGCATAATAATAGCTTGGTTAGATGGAAAAAAAAAATTAGCAAAGCCGATCATTGAAAAGCTAAGTCGTATGAACAAGGAACAGGTTTGTTTAGACAATGCTACATAAATAGTTCATACACTTGATTAATGTGTTCCTTCTCTATCAAAAGAAAACAACTACATCAACTGATCAATTTTAGCATGGTATTTCTTTGAAGACAAAAATAGGAGTGTAAGGAGTCAATTTTTCAAAGATCTCTCATCTTCAACCACTACTATGCACACCTGGACAATGTCATTATATCTTTCTATGTTAGTTACTTAAATCAATGTTTCTGGGCAGTTTACTTTTCATCTGCAAGAGCTTGAGTTATTGCTCCATATAATTTCAAATTGAAAGTGACAGAATTCTGTTCTTCAGGCATTTGGTCTTTGATAGGTTTCCAAGTGTCAAAGCTATCCTGCTTCAGATCATACAGCCCCAGCACTGTTAAAATAATAATAAAATATTTGTGACATGAATCTGTTAAGATTGTTACTTAGATTTTATTCACAAAAAAACGCTTCTGCTAAATCAACATGGCATAGTTTTACCACATAAAATTGTTCAATGATATAATATCTAAATATCTTGTTATGATATTTAGTTAATGCTTTATAAAAGCAAGTAGATCTAAATTCTAATGTGATCTTTGATACATAAAAAAGTCACAGGATATTGTTTAATGCATAGCGTTTTAAATCTGTTTTGAAAAATCAAGAGGCCTAAGATAGAGATGGGAAGATTTCTTGAACTGTGCAAAAAAAGCACACAAAACAGGAGATGGTCATCATGTGTCTACATCTATAAAAATCCCTCTCTCTCTCTCTCTCTTAATGTATTTTCTCTTCCTTGGAGAATCTTCAAAGTTCAAGAAACGAAGGGACCTTCAGGCAGTCACTGCTAGGGTAAGTCTTGTGTATTGTGCTGCTTTGGGACTTCTAAGAAAAAAATTGTCTTGTTTTGTTTTTCAGAAATGCAGATAATGACAATTGAAGAAAATGAAACAAAGAAGCCTGTCCCCTAATCATAAGTAAGCACAAGCCCACAGAATTATAAAAGCCAGACAGAAAAGCAATAGACAAAACCTGTGTGCATATTTTTTCATATTATCATTGCACTCATTTTTCTTTATTCTCCTGAGGAAAAAATCAATGAAAACAACAACAATAAAGTATTTATTTTGCTGAAATTTTACCTTTTAAAATCTAGTTTCTCTTTTCTGAATTCTTGCTTGTATACGTATTATTACTCACTTATTAAACTCTTTCATACAAAAAAATTGTTAAAAATGACACATCAAAATGAAATATATACTTTAAAAGAATAACAATGTAACTATCTTCAAATAAATCTGGAAGTGTATACAGTTGCAAAAGAAAGAAAACTACACTGAAGCTTTATCCCCTTTTCTAAATTATTTTTACCATTGTCATATGTACAAGTGTGTATTTACATAGTATAAACAAAAATTTATTTTGACTTTACAAAATGTACCAAAGCTAACATTACATAATAAAAATGTTCACTATATTGCAATAGTGCCATTACATCTGGGATAGAGTACTGGGCGTGTCGTTGATTACATAACTAATGCAGTTGATCTTTAAGGTATTGCCTTACTGGAGTCTTTACTATTAATATGTCAAAGTTGTCTCTTCCTGTGGCAGCTGAACCTCAAATTTTGTTTTGAGTTCATTTGCTTTGCCTTAAACATAGTTGGTATTGCCTCATATTCAGTTCCTTTATTTCTACTACAAGTTTTCAATGTGGGAAATATTACTAACTTCTTCTGGTAACTTTCACTTGAAGGCCAAGATTTTTAAATCATTTTCAGGCTCAAAAAATGTAGAACTCTTCTTTCTCCCTCTCTCAACTAAATTTTTCCACCTGAATGTATGAAAAGGCAGCTAAAATACAACATAATAATAATTCTCCACCCAACCATTTGTTTGCCCTATAATCATTGTATTTTCAAGTTGTAACTCTATTTCCTAAGACATCCAAACCAGAAATGTAGGCGCTATAGTTGGCTTCTGTCTTTCCATCACCACCTTCTCATTTCTATGATAAAGATGTCCTTGTTAATATCTCTTTCATCTTATTTTTTTTTCCCCTGGCCATGGCCAGGTTTGAACCCATCACCTCTGGTATATGGGGCTGGCACTTTGCTCCTTGAGCCACAGGGGCCACCTCTTCCATCTTCTCTATTCCTGTTATCTTGTTTTATTTTAATTCTTATCATCATATGCCTATTACAACAGTCCCTAGTAACTTTTCACTGCCTATTATCACCCCACTATAATCCAATCTCCACAGTGTTAAGGAGAGTTATTTTAATTGTAATATACAAACTTTCCAAATTCAGTATTCAACCTGTTCATTGACTAAATATGAATGAATTAATCTATTTAAGATTTATTTTTCTAGCATGAAAAATGAGATAAAGTACTAGCTACCTTGTGACTATTTATTAAGGCCAAATGTAATTCAAGTTTAAAAATGTTATGCATTAACATTAATGCATAACATTAACATTAACATTAACATTAATAAATTAATAATTTATCAGTTATTGTAGAATGTAGTAAGAATAAGACAGTAAACAGTTTAAATATAGCACATGCTGATGTGTATAATACATTCTAAAGAAGTAAAGGAAAGGAAATAAATACAATCATGTGTGAGGAATGCTTTCGGGAAAATATCTTATAAGAGGAAGAAAGAAGAGATGTAAAGTAACTTTGGTGGCAGGTTAGGGCTTTCAATAGAAATAAAGTCTTTGCTAACAATAAACAAGTACATGGATTCTGGGATTGAAGAGAGGCAAAGAAATTTGTTGTCAGAGGTTTGAGAGAGTAAGTTCCTACCTTGGGCATCAAAGTAGTTTTGAAGTCCCACAACCCAGTCTGAGTGAGGGGGTATGATGAAGACTGGATACAGATGCTAGCACATGCAGAAGTTCCAGAAATTGCGGCCTTTCCAATCTGTTTTCTCATGTACAAATCTTTCCATTACACTTTTCTACTTTTATTTTGGTATCTTACATGGTCAAGAGGAAAATGTTTCCAGACCTGAGTGTATCGTGAGCAGTCCTCCACTATCTCACTCATGAACAGAGGCCCAGCCTTTCTTTTGATTCTCTTCCCCTCCTCGCTCATTTCTCTCCAAGGATGGTGTTCAAAAGCGGTGCTGTTCAAGGGAAAGTTTTATATCTGCACTGTCAAACATGGTAATCACTGGTACATAGCTATTGAGCCATTAAGCATTTGGAGTGGGGCTAGAGAAACTAACGGAGAAACTGACTATTTCATTTCATTTTATTTAAATAGCAATGTGTGGCAGTAGCTCTTCTGTTGTACAACATAGATCTAGAACTTTTATTTGGTAGATGATTAAGAATAGGAATGAATCAGAAAGTTGTGTTAGGGGATCTTGGCTTTGTAAATGCTTTTTCTTTACATTTTAGGATTGCTTCCTGTGTTTCTCAGAAAGTAGAGGTGACCATAATTACATGTGAATTAAAACCCATCTCTAAGGTGATAAGAAAGCTGCCTCAATTTATACTCTGTATGTAACTCTACTTGCAGCTCCTGGAACTCACGAGGCTGTTTCCACCTCAAAGGCTGTGCTCAGATAGATCCTCTGAAATCCCATCCCATTGTGCTTCAGGGTGAACACATGTGGATCGATCAAAACACGGCTCAATTCTCATTTCTTTTTAGGATAAAAAACTCTAGGTTTATTTTATATTACAGAGAGGAAGGAGGTGGGGGAAGAGACGAGAATAGAGAAGAAGGCAGAAAGCAGGGAAGACGACAGTGGGAGATCCAAAGGTCGTTTCCAATACATACGTCTTTCAGAAACACCTTAAATATTATGAAATATGTAAGCTGTTGTCGAAAATTCCCAATCTCCCTAGAGCATACAGCCCTTTCTCCCAGTAAAACCACCTAATACTACTTTTCTAGCTCAAACTGTAATTTTCCACAATTCTCTGAGGAAGATTTTCCTAATGACTTAGTATCATTAGGGAATATGCGTGACATTCTAGATGTCACAAATGATGATCTCCTTGTGGTCACAGAAAACACATGCAGCGCCTCCAGTGAAATTAATAGGCAACTTCCAGTAAATGTCTCCCTTCAGAAAAAAAATGATTATTTCACTCTTTTCACTTATTTTAATTTTTACATGATATTTCACTAATGTTAAACATTTCTTCGGCAAATTTAAACCAATTGTCTTGTTATTTGAATAGTGTTTGGTTACATACCAAGTCTATTTTAAGGGTATGACATTGATTTCACATACTCCGATGTATTTTGTTTGTTTCATTTTTTTAAACATACATTTTCTTCTCTTCTTGTTTAAGAAACGGTTACTTGAATTTACTTCTCTTTTTTGCTGGCAACATTATTTTATCTTCATCTTTTAGACATGACAGTTTGTATTTAATTTTTATCAATTTTGTCATTCCCATTCTTTTAGCTACCCAGGAGCTTGGATATCTTTCTAAGGTGTATTGATTTTTGTCCTCATTTAAATATTATAAAAATTACTTTCGATTGCCTCAGAAAGATTCTTACGTACTCCCCACCCTACCTAGCCGCTTCCTTCATTACCAGCATCCTCATGCCAATGGTGTGAGGGTGACTTTGTCTAGGAAAGAGCTAAATTAAGCCAAGGTCATGCTCACTGCTCTGTCCTTGGAATACTCTTCTTCTGGCAGCAGCACTTCCTATTTTTTTCACCTGCTCTTCCTGCAGTTTTATACAACAACTTGTTCAGATATACAGTAGCACTGAGTCCAGATTTGTATCCATGGCAGCAATTTCTGCCCTAGTTTTATCTGACTTTTCATTTAATTCTTCTGAAAGGGCATTCATCCCTTTGTGGAGGAAGCTAATGAGGCACGGGTACCAGAGCCCTGGTTCCTCTGTGCCAAAAACAGCATCTTGCAAAGCTGCAAGACATATGACCTTGGGGAGGAAGTTTCGTCGAGGAAATTTTGCATTTCAAATATCTTCAAACATTGTCCTACAACATTAAAGTTTTTCAAGAATCGGAAATAGGCATAGATGAATATGTTTTCCTGGAAAATTTGTTCCACTATTAAAACAAAGAAAGCTCTTTTCCTCTTTATTTCCTCCTTTTTATATACATATTTGTTGAGCATTGTTTACTTTAGGGAAGCAGGTCATGTGCAGTTTCTCCTGGGTGTAGTGTTGATGATGATAATGTGATAGTTATGCTCAGGAAAACTTCTTGGGCTACTTGGAAAACTCTCATAGAATTTCATACCCTATGATATATTTAATCTCTGTTAAACTTTTACTAAATGATTTGTAGAGTGACAAAAAAAGGTTGATGAAGAATTGATGTTTTTACCATTGTCCAGTACATACTTGCTAAACCAGCCAGCTCAGCTTTATATGCCCATAAGGAAAAGAAATAACAAATTAAGTGCAATTATAATTTCTCCTTTATATTATGCTGCAAGTTAGGACAATTAATTTAAATAAAGCATTTTTTTGCATCTTGATCAGAAATCCCATGCACTGTATTTAAAAAGTTGTTTTGAGTACATAACGTAGAAATTTTCCAATCAACAAAATTGTCCAACACAAAAAATCAGAAAAAAAGTTTATGCACTTTAGATAAGCATAAGTGTCAGTTTTTCACACACATACACTTAAAAACAGAAAATGAGTATCTAAAGCTCAAATCTTATTGCTTTGGGTTTTGTTTTGTTCCTGGTGTTTTTTATTAGAATTTCTTCCTATATTTCTGAAAATCTCATTACATTTTTCATGCACAGGTCTAACCATGATAATTTTTTTAAAAATGAATAATAACATAACCTTAAAACCACAAAAAGTGTTCGAGAACAGTTTATTGTTGACATTAAGTATCTCACATACAGGGTGTCTGTAAAGGAATCCTGAGTAATTCAGTATCATAGACATCTCATATAATTATTTAAAGCCTTAATTGTCTCGAAACATCTGCTTGAAAATTAAAAACATGTGTAAAAATATACATATCTATTTTAAAAGCAATTTATACTTAGAATTCATTATGCTATGCATGGGAATGTTTGTTCTTTATTTAATCAATAAAAACAACATTGAAGCCAAGTCTTGTTATGTTGAACAGCTACGAAAGTTAGTATGACATCAGAATGTCATTAAATTAAATTCCTAAGGGGGGGGAAACTTAGATTTTAATGAAAGCATAAAATGTTTTGTTCCATATGAGTGATATTTTAAGACTCATGATCTCAGCTTTTTATCAGATACCATGGAGAAGGCAGAGATTATGTGCTTAATAATGAGATTTGTCTGAAATTTAATAGGTGGGTAATATCTTTAGCAGAATAAATTTAAAGGGTATTTTAAACCTAATTATGCATTGATGCATTCATGCTAACTAGCAACCAAAAAAAGAGGCGAAAAAATTGTGTTAAGAGCTATACAATTAATCCATATAAGAGAAAAATCACTTGTACCCTCTAAATCTATTGAAATAAAAACAAATAGTGTTAAGAAAAGAGTACATTCTCACAGAAACATATAAAGAATTAGGTTTTAAGGTATGTTCACTCTCATCGTCTGAATGAAAAAAAAAAAAAAAAGTTAGAAAACCCTGGACAAAATAGGTCAAATTTTAGCTTTCAAACTAAGTTATAAAACCGTAATTGTTACATAAGGTAATTTCTTCAGGAATGTATTGTCACAAATTGTTAGGTCTGGTGTAGGGTAAACAAATGGCAAGGAGGTGTCTAAGGGCAGAGAGCAGGAACCGAATTATCGCTAGGAGCCAACTTGTGGCTCAGAAGGGTTCTTGGGTGGGAACATACACAGGGTGAGCCTCCTAGTGACCTTTACCTGATCTGGGGCTCACTGCCATCTAATTAGCATAGTCTGGGTGAAGTTTTCACCAAGGATTGTAGGAAGGCACAGGCGTAGTAAGGAAACTATTGAACAACCTAACGTGTTATGCAACCTGTTAACCTGTCAATCACCCAAAGGTGAAAAACAGCAACCAATTTTTCCAGGAGACAAACTATTAAAGATACATAAGACGGCATGCTCAGATCAGACTTCAGCATCCTTCTCCACTCAGGGACAGTGAGCTGTCTCTCCTTCTGAGATATACTTTCCCTTTGCGTAAGGTGTGTGTGTGTGTTTGTGTGTGTGTGAGACAGAGGGAGGGAGAGAGAGATTGCTCTGTTGTCTGTGATCACCCCGTCATCAGCTGGACTTGTACCACTACTCATTCTTGACACCAGGAAAAGACAGACCCAGCAACATGACAAAAATCTTCCTGTTATGTGACTTTATTCATATTTGTATGAATACCAATAATTCATAAACTGGTAGACCTGGCATAGTTTTGTAAATATACTTCATGTAAGTTAGTAACACATTAATATTTAACTAAAAGTACTTGCCTTTACTTTTTTTGTTTGTTTGGTTTTCAATCATAGATACCTCAACAAGTGTCACTTGTCTTCCTTGCTTTCACAGCAGCATCATTCAAAACCACCAAACAGTTAATTTGGACATTGTAACACGTCACCAGTGTAAAATGGAGCCTCCTCAGTAATCTACTAGCCTTTCACAGTTTGTCCACATTTTGTGTTAACTCCATTTCATCTTTATGTCTCTTATTTCTATCCTGTTAATGTATTTCATTTGCATACACATTAGACTCTCTTAATTTACTTAAAAAAATTAAATGTTACTGTATAGTCTGATTAAAGCTGCCCTTTGTAAAATAGGTGTTACTTGTAAATCAACAAATATTACAACGACATATTTTACTCCCCCCAATTTTCTTAGATAATAAATACAGAACATGGAAAATATGGTTCTAAAAATAATACAATTTTTATATGACCACACAGTAAAAGGTCTACACCTACCAAATTATTTCCCTTATCCAGAAATCACAATTTACAATCAATTCCTCATTTTGTCAGATAATTAATGTATCACATTAACTTCTTAACTATGCTCTAATTTTTATGCCTAGTTATCCCAAAATAGTCTCAGATGTATGCTGAAACAATTGCTACCACCTAGGTAATTTTAACCACTTCCATTAGATATCTTTACACATCTACACACTTTTCTTCTGAAGGTTGCGTCCACATTTTTACTGTTTTTTCCTCTGACTCACATTGGAAGAATAAGAGCTGTCTTGGGCCAACACATTTAATTTTTAAATACACAAACACTAACAAAACTGATAACAACGAAATAGTCTGCACATACTTTTCGTGATAGTGGACACCACAAATAAGGAAAATCAGCGTGTGGCCCACAGGCCACGGGTGGGACACTTCTGGTTTATGAGGTCTCGTGTTTTGAACATAGTAGACACTGATGCTTCTATAACCTTGTCATCAATTGTCCTAGTGTTCTTAGATCTGCATTACTCGTTCTTTTTCTCAGATCTCTTCAATAAAATGCAATGTGTATTTATAGGCAAATCATGAAAGAGCCGACAGATAAAATACATTGGGGAAAGACTTAAAAGGGTTTTTCACAATCAAAACTCTTATGGTGTGTTTAGAGGAACAACCTAAGTATTAGTTAACAAAGGGAAGGTTAAAATACCTGAAAATTAAGAAAAAAATAATCTGTCTGCAGAACACCAATTCTCTAAATTCAGAGCAGTGAGTCCTTATCAGGATGCACAATCTAGAATTATGTTGATTTTAAAACATTTCAACAATGTTTAGCTGTACTTAGTTCTTTTAGTTAAAAAAACTATTTCAAAAAAGAATGCATAATAAGGGAAGGATCCTTTTCTTAATCACTACTCTTGATTCATCATAACTTTCATGGTCTCATCATTCTCATTTACTCTTTAAGTTTTCATAATATAATTTATTTTATGACTTTTCCTCTCTTTGTGTATTCCCCGTATGTTTTCTAGGCTGTCAGTCTGTTCTTTTTAGAGAACGAGAGAATTTTGCCCCAGCTGTGGCTTAATCTTGAATTATGATTTAAGTTCATACTTCTAGTTATATACCCAACTTTTGAAATTTTTATCACTTTATAATAAAATGTATCCTTTGTCCATAGTTCTTCTATCATGGGGACTTTGTCATTGTTTTGCATCTGAATGCTTTGCGTCTCTTTTGGGCAGAGTATGTGTATGCATCTGAAATAATAATGTGCATTGTTGCATAATTTAATATGTATATATAGTGAATGATGTTTGGCTAGATCGCATTATCACAAATCTTTCCAATACAGAAGAGCAGTCTACTTTAAGTTCCAAGTATAAATGTTTGCATTTTTCTTTACTAATGCATGTCCTAAAGCTGACTTAAGAACCCCTCTGCCCATTCTTTTCATCTCTCTAGATCTTATTGAATATTAATTCTTCAAACATAGTATTTGCTTTTCCTGTCAATTTTGAATCATCTGCTCCTTAGCACTCTAACCAGATTGTTAATAAATATGTTAAATAGCAACAGGCCTGAAAATAATCCTAGAGGGCCTTACTTGATGCCACTTTTTTGAAATCCCAACATGTTCTAATAATAACAACTATGCATTTTAATATGATTCTTCTTTAGGTATCTACTATATAATGTACTGGAATACATTTTAATAAAATAAGTTTAATGATAGACTTCACAAATCTTCTATATTGACATTAACTTGAAAGAATAGCATTCTTTATACTAAATAAATGTATGCGTGTAATTCTAGCTACATCCAATTTAAGAAAATATGATGAATAAAAACATATGCCAGTTCAGGCATTCAGGAGGAAATCTTTGATCTATACACAATAAGTCACACGATTTTCTGAACCGTCCTTACGGTTCTCAAGTAAGCATAACAAGGGCTCTGAGTATTTGAATTGATTATCTTGAGATTTACTCTTTTGTAACCTCAAAGTGTTGAACACACATCAAAAGTGACTCCCTTCTTTAAAACCATGTGACTTAATAAAAGCAGTGCCAGAAAGGACATTTTCAGTAAAGGCAGTCCCCTTGAAACTAAGCCTGCATGTTGGCAGTTTCAGAGAACTTAATTGTCAGAAGCAATTTGGTACACTTAAGGACCTGGGGCTCACTGGAATTCAAGTCAGCTGTGGCTGAAATAAACTATCTAGCAAAATCTTATCTGGCCCTGTATGCCAATAACCTCTTCCTCTATCATAGGGGGTTGTTTCATGTGTATGTTCTTAATATAAGTATACTTTATTTTTGACTAATTAGCCTTTCTTTATACTTTTGATATAAAGTCAAATACATGATTATATCCCAATTGTGTTTTCTTTTGAGGAGGAATACAGATGAACATTAGATCCAAGACTATTTAGATTTTTACATTAGACTTTAAAAAATAATTTCTTATTTGTATTTTCAATTATGTTTACAGTAACTTTTCAGGAGGTAACTCAAACCAAAATATATAGTCATCACAAAAGATAAATTTAAAAGCAGCCATCGAGTTTCTGTTATCTTTAAGTCCTGATATTTCAAAATGTGCCAATATACTACCTAAGTAGAAAGATGCAAAATAATCCAGTCATCATTCGATAGCAACATAAACCTCCACCGTTATAATTATTACATAAAAATGTGAAATATAAATGCAGATAATTGACAGAACAGGCATAGTGAGAATATTTCCATGAAAACCAGCACTCCTCATCCAAAAAAGAAGTGAAAATAACAGATAAATACAAAACTGAGTAAGTCAGATTCTAAAATGAAGCTCTAGATCAGACATGTAAAGGAGAACCTTGGACATAAAACATTTTCCCGAATGGGGGACATGAAAGCAGCTATGAATTGTAACTGGAAGTAAAACGACTAAAGAAACAAAATATCTGTGATATTGGGAATGCGTGTTCTTGATCTGCACGTGACATCAGAATTGCACTCTGAATTCTGCTGGATAGATTGGCCCCATGACTAGAAACAGATCTTTGCTATGAGGTACAGACCTCATCATTACCAAATAAATTCCTTAAAAGCATTCCCTTCCCTTCCACTTGGTTCAAAATGTTCTGAATGATCTCTATGTGGGAAGTTAAATTAATATGTTTAGCTTATATTTATGTGGTATTTATATTTAATTTTAAACAAAATATTTTTTCCACAAAATGCTTTTATTACTATTTCTGCCTTTTGCCATTTTTATCGCAAAGATATTTTCAACAGAATATTGACTCCTTTAGCTACAGATATCATTCCAGCAGTCATCAATTTTAGATTTTATTCTTTGTCACTTTTTGATTCCAAAAAGGACTTAGATGTTGACCCTAGTCAAAAGAATTATGCAATAGTATATTAAACAGTACAAGGTAACAAAGAGAAAGAAAGTATGATTTTCTTTTTAAAATTATTTCTTTCTTTTTATAGCTCTAAATTAGCTATAGCAGCAAATTGCTTTATTTGTTTGTCTACTACTATTTTTTAAAGGAATGCAATCAGTACTTACTTTATAATCATTTCTGTGTTATGAATTATGGAATATATAAAATGAACATATGTTTCACTTTAATTTATAAATGAAAACATGAAGGAATTTGGAGGAAAAAGAAAAAATCTGAAATAAATTTTTTTTTTTGGAAGATGGAGGAAGACATTGGATTGAAATTTGACCTTAAAACAGGCTACTATGTCTTTTTTTTTTTTTATTGTTGGGGATTCATTGAGGGTACAAGAAACCATGTTACACTGGTTGCATTTGTTGGGTAAAGTCCCTCTTACAATCGAGTTTAGCCCCCAAAAGGTGTGGCACACACCAAGGCCCCAAGACCCCACCCCCCTCGCTCCTTCCTTCTCTCTGCTCTTCCTTTCCCCTCCCCTCCCTCATTCTTTCTCTCTCTGTTCTCCCCTTCCCTCACCCCCACCATGTCAATAATTGTCATTAATTGTCCTCATATCAAACTTGAGTACATGGGATTCATGCTTCTCCATTCTTGAGATGCTTTACTAAGAATAAT
>CAUYRH010141481.1:0-27389 GCA_963574655.1 Perodicticus potto
GGAGAGAGCTTCTCTCTCCCCACTTGAATTCTCTCCCTCTACCAGGAGCTTTGGTGTTTTCTGTATTCTTTTCTGTAAATCAATTCTGTCTTACCACTGAGGGGTGGGGGTGGGGGAATAATGTAATGAAGAATAATAAAATACATGTATTTAAAAAAAAAAAAAGTCCCTCCCTCCTCTGCCCTGTGATGGAAATAGATGAGGGTTCTCTTTACAAGTACAGGGCAGTTTCACCATGCGGAATGGAATCTGAGTACAAGCACAAAGCCTAATCATTCAAGAATCATTTCTAAGAATTACTGGCGAGCATATTTTAGCAATTTAGGGTAACAACAATGCATGTCCATAATATGCTTTCCTCTCACCGACACACATGTCCAAAAATGAAAAGCAGTAAATAAAACAATACAGCTTTAACCAGAAGGATAGATAGCTAACCAAAATACTTTGGGATAAGGGGAAAGAAGGTTACAGATACTACCTAGATCTTGGTGACTTTTTTAAAAAACAGACTACTCTAAAGGTAGTGAGTTATTTCTATTTTTGTTCAGTCAGAACTCCTTGCTAGTGTTCTTTCCCTTCTTCTTACTACTGCACCTGACTAGTCTTAAAAAAAATGATAAATAATAGTAAACATCCCAGCTTATATAGCAGCAAACTTTCTATACCACCAGGGGATGGGAATCTGTCAATGTAACATGTCAACACAGGTGAAAGCAAAAGATTAGCACGGGACGAGGTGGTGAGATAAATCAAAATAGAAAAAATGGAAAAGTGGAACTCATCAAAAGAAGGCTATTTCATAAATTTTATTGTTTATCATGATATTAATCTTGAAGTTTTATATTAAATTTTTTTCCTTAAAAAAAAAAATGAACCGTTTCTATCAAAATTTTCTGACCCACTCCCCAGACAAAGCAGAGGCAAAGTCTGCATCCAAGTATTGCTTCTACATCTGGGTTGGACCATTCCACCTATTCTGGGCCACCAGGACTATGTCTCTGTGAACCACCATCTCCTTACTCCACTGATTTGCAAACTGAAAAAAGATGGCATTCTTTGGTATAGACCTAGTTGCCGCCCAGCACTACATTAATAAAAATTTCCCACCATGCAGCCGGCACTCAGTTTATTATGAGGAGCACTTTTCCCATTATGCCCCGACTTTCCTCTCGGGTGGCTCAGGGCTTATGCTCTGAGCCTCTCAGGAATTATATCACTTGGCTCTACTGGGCCTGAGTCATAAAAAACAATCAAAACAGCTATAAACAGTGATGTAATTCCCTCAGAGACTCTGTAAATATTTGCGAACATGCTTTGCATGCACCGTAAATTGATTTAGAGATGCTGACTTTTTTCATTGCCTTCTCCCAAGTTTTACTGCTGGTGTTTACTGGTTGGCAGCCCCCACCCACCTGGCAGATACAGGACAGGATAGGACAGAAAGGTCTGGAGAGTACCAGGCCCTGCAGGGACCACAGATGTCTCCAGGTAACATGTTCACCTACTCCTCCACCCCATCACACACTAAGAATGCAAAGTAGGTGTGTTGAGGGCATCTAAGTGTCACAGCGGGGACTAAATGCTCTCCTAGAGCTTTGCAGTCAAGACCCCAATACCCAGAATAACTGAGTACTCTTTAAACTTCTAACAGTTTCCCAGGGCTAGCAAGATCAAGCTGAAACAGAAACAAAGCCGTAACAAAGTTTAAAACACTATTCCCCACTCTCCAACCATGTGCTAATTAGCAGAGAAGCAATCAGTTTGCTCAGGAAATAGACTGGGAATCTTACTAAGCAAACTTTAATCCTGATGAGGCCCAGAATTTGAGAGAACAGGAATAGGATGAAATAAAAACACAACCGAATCCCACCCTTAAACCTGCCCCACTGCCCTGCATTCCTCCCATCTCATCTACGTCTAAAGAAAAAAATTGTTTTAGTGAGGATATAACAGAATCTTGCATCTGACTTTCTTTTTCTAGCTCTGAGACTTAAGTGGCTGGGTAAGAAAGGTTAGGCTGGGACTAAGCCACAAGCAGCCACTCTGCTGCTGCCTGCAGGATGGCTGGCATGGTCACATAGAGCTCCTTCAGAAATTAATGGCTTCTCTGGGTTTAGCATCCAAAGCAAGACATTGCCTTCATCCAGAGGCTAGGAGCCTGAGACACCTCCAGGGAACTAGGTCGACTGTAACAATTAGTTTCTTTGTGAAATCTCTTAACTAGAAAATCGCCTAGTTACAGCTCACCAGGACTCCTCACTTCTGCAAGTCCCAGGGCAGTGTGCGGGGAGCGCGTGGGGAGTCCAGGACAGCTGTTGCAGGTAAGGACCATGAGTTGTTACCTTCCTCATATGCAGTTAACTCTCCATACATTTTATTTCTTCTGTAGAAATTGAAACAAATAACCTAATCCCAAATTAGGGGACTTTATAATTTCTTTAAGAAAATAACTAAAAGGAGGTTTCACAGTGTTTCATGATAGGTGAGTAGGGATGAAAAAAAAAAAGGAAGTTGTTTTCTATCCTATGGTTATTTCAAAGAAAACACAGAAAATTCAAGTTGTCTCCAAAGTAATTTATTTTTTAGTTTAAACAACATGCAGAGATTATCAATGTCACAAGAATACAGCTAAGCTATACTTTCATCATGAAAACTGATTTAGAAAGATCTTAAAGTTCCCAGGATAACTGAAAATATTCTTCTATTAAATTCTGAGACTGTTGTCTGTGTACATAAAGCCATCTTTGTAGGTTCCTAGAGGAACCTGGCTAGTTAAATGATCCACAAGACCTGCCTGCAGATTGAATAATATTTAAACCAAGGAGACTGCTGGACTGGGAAAAGATCTCTAATGACAGAGAAATGCCACTTCCCGTAGAGCCACAGTTCAGCCTTAATTAACTCTGGCACTCCAGATGTTCTCCATTCATCCTACACTCTCTTTAACCACTCCCTTCTCCCAAGGCACTGAAGGGCTATCAGTGGCAACAGCCATAGTAACTTCTCCTACCTCGGAGGCCACTGAAATGCCAGCCTCCTTCTAGTTTTCTCCAATGCATAATAGCATCTAATAAATATCTTTCTATATCTTCATGATATTAATAAATATCTTTCTACATCTTAAAGCTCCTAATTTGCTAAGATTACAATACTTAGAATCTTGTGGCATCAGAATAACATTCAGACTAAAAAACCAAATACTTTCAGTTAACCATGTGGCAGGCAAGGTGGGCCACAGGCTGAAACCCTCTACCTTGGGGAGCCCCCTCTCCCCACTTGTCTTTCTGTTCTACCTGTGAAGCTAGAACAAGTCAATATGTCTTACTCTCACCTAGAAGACCTCTTTCCAGCGTGGCTTCATGGGCCAACCTGAGTGATTCAGAAGTCATGCTGGGAGACCAACCAGAATGAAAGGCAGAATGAAATCCCCTCTGCTGTATTTGGGATCTAGTTGGAGGAGAACAGCTTGATAAAGAGCTGAGAAGGTCAACCAGAAGGTCATCCAGGAAACTCACCAACCTTCTAAAGGGCATGAGTGGGGTGGAGGGGTTAATTGGGACAGACTTCTTAAACTAAGCCATAGGGAAGCAACTCAGTCTGTTGGAGGGCACAGAGCAACTGTGTGAGGCTAGCAGGAAGCTTCAGAGTCACCTCTCAGACCTGTTGTAGGAAGAACATCCTTGACAAGATGGTCATTAAGGTCTGAGACAGGTTGTCTCATTAATCTGTGGACTTTTCCTTGTTCATGGTAGTTCAAGTTAAGAATTTTCCTTTGCTGAAACTACTTTTGATTATCAAACCATAGCACATCATCTAAGCTAGAAATAAAATTTAACTAAAAAAGGAAAAAGAAGCTAATCCAGTACATTAATTTAAACAATGCTGTCCATGATTAATAGAGTTATAAGGTATTTTAACATATAATATTTAAATTTATAGCACACATTTTTCTTCAATGTGAAATGAGGGGGCTCAATTAGCTGACTTGAAACCTGTCTTCTGATTCTAACGAGCTAAGATTCAGTCTGATGGGGAATTTAAAAAGACAGTAAAATACAGTCAATCCTCATTATTCGCAAGTCCTACATTTGCATATCCACCAACTTGATAATAGTTATTTGTATTCTCCAAATCAGTACTGCGGTGATTTTTTTTTTTTCCTTGAAATGAGAACTATGTTGCCCAGGCTGGTGGGCTTGAACTCCTGGGCTCAAAAGATTGTCCCATCTCGGCCTCTTGAGTAGCTGGGATTGCAGGCCCGCACCACTGTGTCCAACTTTTGTGACACTTTTGTGGTCATACGTGGATGTGTGCAGAGTAGCAAAATATCTGAGTCAGCCAATATGAATATGCCCAGCTGAGTTCAAACAAGGAATATCCATTTCATGATGCATTTATGCCACATTTTTCACATTTTTGTGAAATTCTTAACTTTTGTGCTTTTCATGGGTGATTTCACAGTTTAAAATGGCCTTGGAGCACAGTGCTGAAGTACTGTCTAGTGCTCCTAACCCCAAGAAGGCTGTGATGTGCCTGATGGAGAAAATGCATATGTCATGTAAGCATTGTTCAGGCATGAGCCTTAGTGCCGTCAGTCGTGAGTTCAATATGAATGAATCAGCAATATGTATCAAATAAGGTGTTTTTACATAAACACACACATAAAATGAGGTTCTGTATTGGTCAGGTGGCAAAAACGTTGAGACCAGAGGCTCATAGGAACCTTATTCTGCATCTTTGCCTAAGACTTTCAGTGTTTGCTAATTCAGTGTTTGTGGTGATTTATACAATTACCACAAATAATGAAAATCAACGGTATTCAAATTCAAATACTAATTTTAGAAGTAAATATTCTTTACAATCTGGGGAAAACAGGTTTGCTTCAAAAACTAAGCTAGGCAGGGCAAGGATACAAGCTCACAGGCTGTCAGTCATGTTCACCAAGGCCCACAAGAGTCAGGAGGCAGGACAAGCACCATGGGCCCAGGGTGGTTAACCCTAGGGCAGGACCGCACAGCTCCCCACTCAGAGAACTCTCAGCAATGCCCTGCGTGATAGTGGCTTGATATCAGAAACCAGAAACAAAGACCTCATAAGGTTATCCAGGTGTGCACAGAGGTCACCTGGAGGGAGGTGCTGGGTAAGGTGAGGACAGCATGAGAAATCTGCATAGTTCAGAGAAAGGCCAAAGGAAAAAGGGGCTTTTAGCTTCCTAAAAAGATGTCAAACCAGGGCACATGCTTAAGCAGCAGGGAGTTGGACTGATCTGGGTTGGAACCATTAGGTGGCTTCGGCACCTGGTCTCCAAGAGCGCCTGGCCTGTCAACTATTTGCCTGCTTAACCTGCTGCACCTGGGCCACCAAGGGCTGGCCCCTCAGGTGCTGGTACCTGGCCAAGGATAGAGGAGCCTCAAGGGAGCCAGGGCCAAGGCACTTCCCATCCTCAGAGGCAGTGTGTCCAGCCAGCAGGGGACATGGAAGTAAGGGAGAAAGGTCTTCTGTGGGGCATGCAGATTACTCTGCTGGGTTTAGTGCTGCCTCCTGGAGGGGCAAGGTGGACTGTGGAGACAAGCAGCCTGGGGTGGAAGCCTGGCCCTGCACCACCCCGACCCAGGGCCAGTTTCTTAACTCCTTTGTGTCTCAGTATCTTCATCTATAAAATAGAGGTAAAGATAGCGCCCAAACCTTACCCCCGTATTGGGGACATTTATGTAAAGTGCTCAGAACACCACCGCACTCATGGTGTTTTTATAATCATTCTCCATTATCTACCATCCATGGCCGTATATCATCATAGGGCGAGCTGTTTTACAATGACCACCACATGCAATCTGGTTTAATGAGACAGCAGAAAAGTACAGAGTTATCTCAAACATCCATAAATAGATTATCTGCTCTACAGATAATCCTTGATATTCAAAGTAACACAATGGCTTTGAGGACTGAGGTACCGTGTGTGTGTGTGTGTGTGTGTGTGTGTGTGTGTGTCCTTTAAATCAAAGACAGAACAAACTAAATGGTTAACTCTGTCTGGATGATAACTTTGCAACTCGATAAAAACTTAAAGACATGCAGGTAAGTTCTTATTGCCTTATGTTAGTTTAAAAGATTCTTCTGTTGTCTCTCCAGCATGGAATCTGGACTCAGAGATGCCATCAACTGTCCCACAGGAGCCTGGAATTCTAAAGATGCAAGAGAAGTACTGGCTGGAAAATTCCAAAGGGTCAAATAATGCATTTAATCACTATGTCTCTTTCCCTTATGGGAATCATACTAAGCTTTTTTTTTTTTCACTTGGAGAATAGCTATGAAGTACTATGTTTATCCTTTTCTATTTGATACACATAGATATTTAAATATTTTGCAAAGGCAGATGTCACTGATGATCCTACTTACTGTCTTTTAATTGAAGAGAAGTCCTAAACACATGAAACCCATTTGTGCTTATGAGTGGGTAAGAATGCCTTTGCTCTACCAGTGTTAGAATATTACAGCGGAGGCCCAGTACAAGTTGCACTTTCATTCAGTGCCATCTTCAAGGACTCTAGCCAGTCACTTACTTTTGCAAAAAGTACCTGTCATTCAGTTCAAGCGATTTCCCCTAGTCCCTGCATTCACCGAGGGCTGCCTATGACAGCCCTTAGGCCCTGTGGGCTTCTGGAGAGGTAGCTCTGGGGGTGGGGTAGATGCCAGGAGGTAAAGAGGCTGCTGAGTAAGATCTGGTGGTACCCACTCCCATCCCTGGAGTCCCCTTTCTCCTGGTGGGCTCCCAGCCCTCTCTACACTCAAACTCATGCTAAACCCTCACACCTCACAGCCCCCAGATGAGAAATGCCAAGGTTTCATTTGGGGTATCCCTGTTTGGCTAGTTCTTTTTTATACCACATACGGCCTTTCTTCAAATCACAGAGCATCAACAACAGTGTCCTCCTGATGGGGGCTGCAACTGGAGTGGCTGCCCTCACACCTGGGGTCCCTTGCACTGCAGCCCTGGCTGTGCTGCACTGGTAGCCCTTCTGGTCTTTTTGGCCTGAGTATGACCCAAGGGCAGGCAGGGGCGGTGAGGCATCTGCTGGGGCAGTGTAGGGGACAGCACCTCAGCTGGGATACCATGAATGATTGAGCACAGATGCCATGTGGTCATTTTAGTTTTGAGCAATGCTAGTTTCTGAGCAGGGGCTGGATGCACATGATGGGTCTGCAGAAGGGGTGGCTCATTTGATGACTCCTGTAGTTGCCATGAGGACTAGTCTCTCTGAACCATAACCATATCCCAAGAGAGGGACAAATGTCAGCTCAGGGCTAGTGACACAGAGAAATGTCAGGGCTCTTCATTCCTGCCCAGCACATGACCAGAGGGGTGGACACATCGACACCCCAGCCCTCTCATTCAGGACTCCATGTGACATTACTGTAGACATGGCAGGCCTGGCCACAGGGCCTTCCAGGACTCCTGTACTTCACATCTGATGAACAGACTTCTCTGACCTCAGTCACACTGGGGCAGCATTTCCCTTCCGCTCAAGAGGAAAGGCAGGTAAACATATTCCATGTAGAGAAAAAGGCAGGCGTTCTCCCTCTCCCCCCGCCCTTTCACACTCTCTCCCTTCAGTGTGGGAAACAGCTGAGCTAGGCTGGGAACACTCACAAAGTCCTAGGACCCCAGCATGAGAGAAAGAAACGAGAATTAGGCCAGAGAGTGGACAGCTGGACTGAAAAATGTACATGAGGATATGGAAAGGAAGCAACTAGGAGAAGAGAGAAAACAGATGTGCGGAGACTCTCCCTTTTCATTTTTAAGCCAAGTGATCCAAGCTAACATGAACCCTGGTGAAAGCAGCTGCCCACAACCACAGGGGCATGCAGCGGCCCTGGTTCATATGACCTCGGACAGGCAGGCAGGACTGCCAGGAGGTGAAGCTCAGGGTGGAAAGGAGGCGTGAAGCGCCATTCGGTAACGCCACTTTCTCTGGAGGCTCTTAACGTCCTTGGCAACAACCAAGTTGAGGACTTAAGGAAGTGGTTTGAGACAGTAGGTTGGCTGAATATTCCAGAAAGAATCTGAAACTGCTAAAGGTAAAGATGATTTTTCTTTAGAAACAGAGAAGTCTGATTCTTCCTCTCTCTTAGAATTTGTGGAGTCCTTACTTTCCTCAAAGGACAGAAACAATGTCATACCGTATTTTATAGTGGGTTCCTGCAACCTGTACTGTCTAGACTTTGCGCTTTCACTTCAAAAACAAAATAAAATGAAAGTAAAAACAACCGTTCGCCACCTAGGCACCACTCTACCATCTTAAAATGATTTCTGGCAGGAGAAGAATGTTTCATTCAGGAGCCACCCTGATGGGGAGACGAGCAGGAGGTAAGGGCTGCTGGCCCCGGCCAGGGCTCCAGGGCAGAGGGCAGCACCACTGGTCGGGTAGGAAACCAGACCCAGGAGCCAAGCCTCACCTGCTCTGGTGTTTATCTGGGTTGCAGGCATTTTCCAACAAAGCCAAAGAAGGCACAAGTTCTCCTTTATCTATGACAATCTTCCACTTTCTTTCAAATTTGACAGTCTAATGCTCCTCAGGGAAATTGATGCCTTAAGAAGTTAAGATTGAGACTTGCCTGCTGGCCAAGTGACCTGTTGGGCTTTGGAGTCATCACCTAGCCGTCTGTCTGTATAATTAGCCACAGGACGGAAAGTTAATTTTTCAAAAAGATCCTTCTGTGGTTATTTATCCTGTTATTCAGCCTACAAATACCTTCTAAATTCCTACCATATGCAAGGCATCCATTGAGAAACACTTTGCTCAACATTTTGTGGCAAAAGAGCATATAATAAGAATATAAGCACATTCAAGGAAAAGGCCGTCTCTAAGACAGTGATCTGTATTTATTGATAAAGCAACATATTACTTTTAATCACATTTCTTTTTCAAACACACTTTTCCCAAAGGGAACAAATAGTTATAGGTGTAGAAACACACTCATTCTGTATCAGATATTATGGCCTAGGAAACATCATTCTCCCTCTCAAAAGGACAGTTGCGATGGCAGAATTCAGGAGAATAATCTGATTTCCTCCCCTAAAGGGATAGGTTCTTGCTTTCTGACTTACTTTACGGCTAATTTTTTATTTTATTGTTAATTTTTTGGAGTCAGAGACTCATTCTGTTGCCCAGGCTAGAGTGCCGTGGCAACAGCCTAGCTCACAGCAACTCAAACTCCTGGGTTCAAGAGATCCTCCTGCTTCAGCCTCCCAAGCAGCTGGGACTACTGAGGCACCCGTCACTAATTTTTTAATTTTTAGTAGATGTGGGGTCTTGCTCTTGCTCAGGTTAATCTTGAACTCTTGAGTTCAAGGGATCTTGCTGCCTCATCATCCCAGGGTACTGGGGTCACAAGCATGAGCCACCATGCCAACCAAAACTAATTTTTTTTTTAAGTAAAAATTTCAATGTATATTATGGATTTAGAAAAACTTACTCCAAGGGGGGTAAAATCATGGAGGGCCCTCCACATGGAAGAGAGATGAATCCAGAGCCCTAGAGCACACAGCTCGAAGTGTCTTAAAAGATTCCAGTGCTGGCTCGGCGCCTGTGGCTCAACAGGCTAAGGCACCAGCCACGTACACCTGAGCTGGCAGGTTCGAATCCAGCCCGGGGCCTACCAAACAACAATGACGGCTGCAACCAAAAAATGGCCAGGCGTTGTGGCGGGCGCCTGTAGTCCCAGCTATTTGGGAAGCAGAGGCAAGAGACTTGCTTGAGCCCAGGAACTGGAGGTTGCTATGAGCTGTGATGCCACAGCACTCTATCCAGGGTGACAGCTTGAGGCTCTGTCTCAAAAAAAAAAAAAAAAGACTCCAGTACTTAAACCTTAAGAAGGTTGTAAGAGGCCAGGTAAAAGTCACTCAGAGCTGCTACATACTTAGAATGACAGCCCCCACCCTGCAAGAGAGTAGGGGCAGACACAGATGCACCTCTTCGTGCCTAATGGATTCATAGGTGGCGGCAGCTATACTCCAACCTTTGGTGGTTATTAATTATTAATTTTACCCCGATGGGCAGGGCAGACCCCTGTTCTAGTTTGCTACACTAAAGGTTATGGATAAAATTCCCAGCACTAAGTCTGAGAGACTGACTTCCTATCAAAGAGCAATCTGCTACAAAAGCATAAGGGGCTTCAACATGGTCATCACTTACAAAGCCATTCTTTTCTCTTGTAAAACCCGCAAGAGAAAATGCAGACATGCGTGGGCCTGCACTGCCCCCTGCCCCGCCCCCAGGAATGTACATGCAAACACCTCCTCTCAAAATACCTTATAGCAGAGTCAGATCCAAACCAACATGTCTGCCGAGTCGCTGGTGCGAGCAGAGCCTTACCTGGGCCTCTTGTCTGAGGTGGCCACGCACATGTGCTGTGACGGCACTGCTGTCCACTTCTTCGCCTCTATGACGAGCGCTTCTGCGTCCACCAAGCCAAATCCATAGAAATGGCTAACTGAAAAGACAGGCTCTTCAGACCTGGGCTCTCACCTCTCCCCAGGGAGGCACAAGGCTGGCGCTTTCATTCTGCTGGGCTCCCAAAGAGGACAGATTGACCGTATTACTTCCTAGAATCCTGAGTCCCCCAAGGTGGCAGGACCGGTTCCTCTGAGGGAGGCTGCTCCGAGGTCCCAGACACTTGGTTCTCTCCCTGAACACAACTTCAGTTTAGGTTAGTCATGCGGGCCAGGAGAGGTGACCCATTCTGGTACAGAGGAGGACAAGTATAGAAAGGGTCTAGGACTTTCTTTTTTTGAGACAAAGACAGGTTTCTTTCTTTCTTTGTTTTTTTTTTCTGTAGAGACAGAGTCTCACTTTATCACCCTCGGTACAGTGCCGTGGCGTCACACAGCTCACAGCAACCTCCAACTCCTGGGCTTAGGCGATTCTCTTGCCTCAGCCTCCTGAGTAGCTGGGACTACAGGCACCTGCCACAACGCCCGGCTAAAAGACAGGTTTCTTTACATTAAAAGGCTGTATGGGCATCTCTGCTCCCCAAATCTTAGAGCAGACCAGAGAAGCAAAATCTGAGATCTTTTGGTTCATCCAACTATATTGTACAATAAGTGCAATAAAACAAGGTTTTCTCCATCTTTTTTGCTGTTTGTTTGTTTGGTTTTTTTTTTCACTGCTGAGTTCCTAGGGTGTTCAGGGGAAGCAACTTTGCATAGCACATAGATAGGCTTGTGAACTGCTCTGATCCAGAATTTAATTTGGCCAAGGCAAGAGAATTCCAAAGTTTAATTTAAGAGGCAAGGTTGAGAACTAGATACAATCTATTTTCCTATTTAATTAGGCCAAAATTGAATGTAGGTCAGCTCTTGTCACAGCATAGCACTACCACTAACATTCTTGCAAAACAAAGACGAATTAGCCCCAATCAATGGCCTCCTTATTAAAAGGAATGTCCCATGGAACTTAGGGTAACAATTGTAGACCTGTATTTTACAGGTAGTGCTATTAGACTTAGCATCAAAATAGTTACCTGAGCTTCAGAAAAGATTAAAATGAAAAAGTCCTCCCTAATAAACAATGGCCAAATGAAATCTTTTTCAATATCTCAGGTAAGAAGTCAGACAAGCAAAGCCAGTGGCACTGCCCTCTAATTACCCAACCCAGAGGGACCAAATATCCAAGTTAGCCAAGCCCTGGCTATGGGTTGATTTCACTGAACCTGGGTCTGTTAGGCTAGGCTTAGGGTGTAAGCCTCTCTGCCTTATGGGTCACTTTTTCAGCATAGGGGCCTGGCCAACTGAAGTTTTACAGTTACAAAGTAATTTACATAACTATCTCAATGTCTTTGTATAGATGAGGAAACTGAGGGCAAATTTCAAAATCAGGGAGCTACTTGGGGCTAAGAATGTAAGTTGCCCTTAGGTAGTACACAAACAAATATCCTTTATTTTAATAATTATAGATTTGTTTTAATGTATATTAGAAAAAATAACTAAATATGAAACTTATGATGAAGTAGGTATTAGAAAGTTTTCTTTTAAAATATATTTCTTTATTTAAGACAAAAAGGCAGTCAATTTAAAGAGAACTGTTAAGTAAATACTGGTACAGGTAATAAAACTCATGGAGTTTAGGGAACCCTAGACTCTTGTGATCAGAAGGTTCTCCCTTAATATTAGTGAGAGATTCTAGAATATTTTTCTTAAATCACTGCATATGTCTTTTTAATTTTTGCGACACCTAATAATAGCAATTAATGTTATTTAGGGAATCTTCCCAAGGAAGTCATGTCCTCCCCCTTCCAGGGTCACCCAAGAGTCCACCTGGACGCTGTGGCCGCACCTTTATGACCAGCACCATTGACCTTCCAGTCACTCGCTTTCAGATGGGCTGGCCGGGATGTCTTCACTAGCAGGTGCTGGACGTCCCTCCAGGTTAACTGGCTGCTGCAATGACACAACAGACCACTGAGGCCCACACAGGTCAATGACAAAGGCTGTGCAGGTAGTTCCAAGTGGCGTGTCAGGAACCCACCCCAATCTGAACATGAGCAAACCCCCGAGGCTAAGGCCTGCATGCCTTGGCTAGGATTTCTTTCACAATCTTTTGGTAAACAATAGTTTCCAGCAACTAAATCCTGAGAAAAAATGGTACAATGGGTAACCTAAAATCCATAGGCATTAAAATCCCAGGCTTGCTGCCACAGTTCCATTGGAGTTTGAACACAGCAACTATACAGGAACTTTTCTAAGTAGAGAGAAGAAAACATTTCATATAATGGTAAATATCTGTTAATTATTTGGGGCTATTCTTCACTATAATGAGTAAATGCTACAGTACGTAAGAGTATGCACTCGAGTATGGAAAAAAAAAAAAGAGTATGCGCTCAGGATCAGCCTACATTCCATTTTATGTGGACACACTGGCTACAGAGTACAATTCAAAATTTTAGTATATAATTTTAAATTTATAAAATGTTCATTCTGATGCAAAGAAACATTTTGTTAAAAATCAAATGCCCAGTAATAAACAGATGACATTTTTGTGATTCTAAAATAATTTGCCCATATTTTTTAATACCCCTGAAATCCAGATTTAACTTAGCATTTCATGTCTCTTATGCCCTCTCTGTCCACAGCAACAAGGACCAGGTTATACTACCTGGCGGGGGTTGGGGGAGGGCTGAACTTGATCCTGATTATTCACATTGTCATTTCTGGGTCTAAATAACTCTTAGTCTAAAAGAACTCTTTGATAATTAAAAAAATTATAAGAAATGTGTAAGTATTGTATTATTAGAAGCACTTCTGGTTTCTATGGTACATAAAAACAGCATATCTTACAACCTATGGTATCTTGGATTCAGTGACATTCAGTATTTTTCATACTATTTCTAGGCAGAGGAGAATATAAATTAAAATTATTGTTCCTTTCTTCTGATCAGTATTAATTGTTATAAAGTTTGGATATTTGGACATAATACTCTTTCTGCAAGGCTGTTCTAAAATATGGTACATATAATACCTACATATGATATGAGTCACCAACAAAAGGAATACTTTTTTTGCTACATAAAGCTGAGTGAAAAGAAAGGTATAGGTTCACAGTTTCACCATAATTTGACAGGTATTTATAGATATTTTATTCCTTTTTCAGTCTACTAAATAGACATACATCTATGACCTTTTAATCAATTAAAAAATTAACCAAGAATGAATGAGACTCTCTTGTATTAGAGACCCTCACTTTTTAATAGCGTAAACATGTATTCCTTCTTTTCATACTATCTTTTCAGGACTCCTTGGGAAAGAAGAACCATCCCCAGGCCTGTCCCAAGAACTTTCTGTGTAGGTGTTTCTTTACAAGGAAAGCATGTCATGCCATGTGTCTCCTGGGACAAAAGTAGGACTGGAAGGGCTGCTGCTAAGGTGGGATGAAGATGTTTCTAATAGCCAACTGTGTGTGTACTTTAAAATGCAAACAACACAAAATTTATTATTTGAACCATTTGTAGGTGGACAACTACACCTGTGGCAGTAAGCGCATTTACACTATTGTGCAACCATCTCCTAAACATTTTTCATCTTCCCAAACTGAAATTCTGTCCCCATTAAACACTAACTCCCTACTGCCCCTCCCTCCAGCCCCTGGCTCCCACCATTCTACTTTGTTTCTGTAAATTTGACTGCTCTAGGGACCTCATCCATATGGAATCAGGCTCAGTATTTGTCTGATTTCACCTTGTCCTCAAGGTTCATCCACATTGTAGTGTGTCAGAATTTCCTTCCTTTTCAAGCCTTAATAATACTTCATATTACATATGTACCACATTTTATTCATCCACCTGATCCATCCATGGACACTGGGGTTGCTTCTACCTTTCAGCTGTTGGGAATCACACAGCTACGAACATGAGTGTACAAATATCAGTTCAAGTCTCTGCTTTTTCATTCTTTTGGGTATGTACTCAGAAGAGGGACTGCTGGCCATATGGTAAGTTTAATTCTTTTGAGGAACTGCTATACTGTTTTTCACCAAGGCTGCTGCATTTTACATTCTCACCCTTCACCCTCTCTGTCTGTTGACCTGTGAAGAGCTCGCCTGTGGTACACTCCTTCCTTGGGGCCCACACTCTTTAGTTTCCATCCGCAGCCTCCCCTACTTTCTCCGTGTTCTTGCTGCTGCACTGGTTACCGGTCTCTATGCTGCCTCGCCCTATCTGTGCCCAGGCCTTTGCTCTCCTCTCCCATCCACTGTACCTCCCACAGGCCGATAGGCCAGCTTCACTGTCCTCTTGGAGGATTCCAAGGCCTAGAGTAGCCCAAGGTCATGTACCCCAGTGAACTGGTAACAGGTACAGGCTTTGGAGTTCAGATAGAGCTGATGTGGCTGCACCCCACACTGGCTGTGCCACCCGGTCAATTACTCAAGGATGCTACAGCCAGTGCTCCTGAAAGTTTAGCACTGAGGTGCCAGGGAACACAAGCTTCAGTGTGAAGGACACAATGGGTTCAGAAAGAGAGAACAGCCAGGTGTGGTGGCTCACACCTGTAATCCTAGCACTCTGGGAGCCTGAGGCAGGAAGACTATTTGAGCTCAAGAGTTAGAAACTAGCGTAGGCAAGACCCAGACCCTGTCTCTATCAAAAATAAAAATATTAGCTGGGTGTTTTCGAGGGCACCTGTATCCCAGCTATTGGGGAGGCTGAGGCAAAAGGATCACCTGAGCCCAAGAGTTTTAAGCTGCTATAAGCTATGATAGCACAGCACTCTACCCAGGGCAACAGAGTGAGACTGTCTCAAAACAAGAAAAGAAAAAGAAAAAAAAGAGAGAGAGAACTTTAGAAACCATTTTATATGACAAAATCCATTTCATTTTTGACTTTAGTAATAAAATCACAAGTTAACTGTATGGAAAATATGCCTAAGAAATAATGTTTAAAATGCTTTTTGACAAAGAAAGAATTGATGAAAAGTACCAAGCTTGCGCCAAACTATGGAATTACCTTTGGACAATTTTTAGAGTGTCTTCATTGCCATCACATACTGTCCGAAGGCCTCCCTATGCCCACTAGGAGTTTCTCCACCTAGGACCACTCACTGGCTTTGCCCTGGCTCCTTCTACATTGCAGTAGACAGAGAGAAAAAGTCAATCCTAAGGCCCTGCTGCCCAGGCACAAGCTAGCCAAGCTCCGAATTCCTAAACTTAGGCTTTCACATCCCTAGAGATCATTTGTTCTATCCTTGACCAATACTGCAAGTTTAAAATACCCTACATTGATGCTGTTTTAGATGAGATGTGCTTGACTTGCCACCTGTAACTTTCTGAGGAGGAGCTAAAACGATGAGAAGATGATTATCTGAGTTTTTATGTGTCTATCAACCAAGTTTAATGGGATGATCTGACACGAAGCAGGGTTATTTTTTCTATTTAGTTTTGGATAACAAAACTCCCTGCATGTTTCTAATAAGGAATGGAAGAAAATATAGAGCAATGAATCACTAAGTATGTGAATGCAACTTTCCACACAAGTAACTAATTATTTAGAATTTTTTAAAAGGAGCCTCAGGACACAGAAGCTAACATTTTGGCCTAGAAATTGAAAATATGGAACTGTTTCTTTGTTAAATTGGTGGCGTTTGAGTGTTATGCTCTTTTGCTCTGTGCAAATCAACATGCAGACGTAGCTAATTACAAGGACTCAGGAGTCCCAAACAATCTTTTTGAATTATTTAAAAACTCATCTATGATAAATGACTATAGCAAAGGGCTGGGTTGCTCTCTGCCAGTTTTGATGTCTAAACTACAATCTACTTGTGATCCAGTGACTGCATGTGCAGTGAGCTCTCATTCTGATCCATTCACGCACTAATAATTCTAGAGTGTCTCCTTGGCTTATAGCAGCAGCATGTTTTACTGTCAATTTATAAACTAAAGTTTCTAAAGAGGAGCCATAGCAGCCTAAAATGAGGTTTTTGGTGTGAGTTCCAGAATGGGAGGCAGGCTGGGGGCACTGGCCCACCTAGCCCATGTCCTATGAAGGGTGGAAGATTGTGGGATTTAAGAAGGAAAGGAATGGCTGGCAGTCTTCCTTTCTTTCTTTGGGATACCATGCCACTCTCTCGCTCTTTTTCTCCCCCACCACATTTAGCCCTCTCTCACTCCCTGTTATTTGCTCTCTTCTCTCCCTTTCTCATATCTTCCCCCCACCACTGTCTTTCATTTCTCTAATATAGGATGGCCTAGAAAGAGAAGGAGATTCTGACCCAGGCTACAACATGGATGAACTTTGAAGACATTGTGTTAAGTGAAATAAGCCAGTCACCAAAGGGCAGATACTGTTTGACTATACTTACATGAGTTCTTAGTTTCGTCAGATCTATAGAGACAGAAAGTAACATGGTGGCTGCCATGGCTTGCAGTGTGGGGAGCAAAGGAGAGTGTTAAGGACGACATTACGGTCCCCTCCAAAATGCATATATTGACATCGTACGTCCCAGTACCTCTGAGTGTAATTACATCTGTAGCCAGGTTCTTTAAAAAGGTAATTAGGGAAAAATGAGGTTGTGAGTTTGGGCCCTTGCCCAGTGTGCCCAGTGTGCTTTATGAGAACACAAGGAAAAGGCAGCCGGCTATCTACAGACCGAGGAGAAATCAGCCCTGCTGACACCTCAATCTAGGACTTGCAGCCTCCAGCACTTGGAGAAAATAAACTCCTGCTGCTCTGTTAGAGAGGGCTGAGCTGACCAATACAGGGTGTTAGTGTTTAACAGATAAAGGGTTTCAGTTTGGGAAGTAGTAGTTCTGGAGATGGATAGTGGTAGTTGCACAATTATGTAAATGTGTTTAATGCCATTGAGCTTAATATTAATATGGTTAAAACGGTCAGTTTTATATGTGTATTTTACCACTATATAAACATTAAAACAAAATAAGGAGAGGAAGGGAAGTGGGAACTTACTTTGCTTCCAGAGCCAAGGCAATGATGCCAGCCACCATGGGTGCCGAGACGGAGGTCCCAGTATGGCCGTCCGTGCAACGCTGCCGAAGATCCGTGGTGACCTGGGTTAGAAGGTGGCACAGGCAGAGGCTAAATCACTTCCTAGAGAAGGCAAGGCTACTCAAGACCTAGCTAACTGGTGAGTATGACCCTGGGTCCCTGGAACAGGAAAGGCATTAGGCAAATGCGTCTCAGCAATTGTGGTTTTCTGCAATTTCTGGTGCTCCCATGAAATCACTTTGCTCTCTTGCCTGCTCTCTGGACCCACTGTGGGGATAGGCTGGTCTCAGAGTGAGAACAGGGGTATGAAGCAAAGGAAAGGAGAGTGGCTGGGGGGCCACACACAGTGAGGCCCACAATGCTCCTGCACAGATGTGCTGGAGAAACAGGCAAGGCATGAAAACAAGGAGGGCCCTCCAGAGGCCTTCTCCCTGCGTGTCCCAGCAGTGTGCCCTGTCATTAACGCCTAAGGATCTCCACGGCAAGGCCATCTGCCAGAATCCCGATAAGCAAACCCTAAGTTGCCCCCTGACTTTAGAGCGGCTGGAAGTGCCCAGGTGGTTGTCTTTAGGTCAGAGGTCAGGTTTCCCACCCAGAACGTCCTCCTCAGACAGCTTGACAGGTCTGTGCCCAAAGCACCCCAGTTCCACCTGTGGAACATTCTCGGCCTCCTGGGGCCTGCTGAGTGGTAGGACAGGGCTGGCTGTTCTGTTTGTGAAGGTGAGGCTAGCTCTGCCAGCTGGAGGCCCTGCCTGTCCTCATCAGAGGTGCTGAGCCCAGGCGGGGTGGGGATGTTGGCTCTGGACCTCACCACTGCTTGGCTGGATTTGTGCCTGCTATGAGCTGAATTGGGGAGCAGCTGCTGTGGGTTTGGCCCGTATGGGTCCAGCTGTCTAGATGAGATTGTGGCCCCATGACCTTTGCCCCTGGTGCTACTCCCATGTACTTTGCAGACAGAATTAGGGTTAGTAAGCAGCTGGCCTTAGAAGACTATCCTGGCTCACGTGGGTGGGCCTGGTGCAATCATAGAGCCCTTCAAAGTGGAGGAGGAAGGCTGCAGAGTCTTTCAGAAGACATAAGCTGTGACAAGGGCACAGCTTGTCACTGACAGCTTTAAGAGGGACTTAAAGGACACAGCCAAAGAATGTGATGGGTGGCCCCTGGAAGCTGAGAACCCTCAGCTAATGACTCACAGGAAATGGGAACCTCAGTCCTATAATCACAGAGAATTGAATTCTGCCAACAACCTGAGAGGGCAAGGAAACGGACTCTTCCCCAGACCTCCAGAAAGGATCATGGCTCTGCCAGCACGCCGATTTCAGCCTGAGAGACTTGTAACAGAGACCCAGCCGAGGCTGCTGGACTTCCAACCCAGAGGACCATGAGATATCAATTTATGCTGTGTTAAGAGCTACTGCATTTGTGACAATATGTTATGGCAAGAATAGGAAACCTACCCACTGCAAGGCTCTAGCAGCTGACTTGCCTGGAGGCAAGGCAATTCCTCCAGTGATAACTGTCCAGATCCTCTTCCATGCTGAGCTCCTTCCCCATACACATTTTATCTGGGCTGACAACTGCCCAGTGGAGAGGGGTCTAGCCCCTGTCACACATGCACAGGATAACTTGACAAAAATGCCAGCAGAAACCAGCTTCCTCTCTGCCCATTTCAGCAGGGTTAGGGCACCTCCACATGGGGAGGAAAGCTCAGGGCCAGGGAAAAGGTACAAGAATGCAAGCTCTATGTCCCCAGCATCTTAACATGCCAGTGGACACAATGATATACTTCAAGGGGCTTATGTGCAGATCACAGCTGGGCTCCTGCACATACTTGCACTTGGTAAATGGAGGCTGGGCAGGAAGCCAACCCCCCCCAAAGCAGGTGAGGACCATGGCTGGCACTGCAGTCTCCGAGAGGGGGAGATTCCAGGGTAATGAGCAGAGGGTCCTCCCCGAGTGAAGGAGCACTAAGCCAAAGTGGGAAGCTCCTCCCCCCATCCTAGTGAGATGCCTGGGACATGGTTCATGGTCATTGAACGGACAAACCCTCCTCTTCTGGTGAGAGACACTTGCTTTAGGTTCTACTCCCTTTATCAAGAGTCATGTCTCAGACAGGGTAAGGTGGCTCATACCTGTAATTCTAGCACTCTGGGAGGCTGAAGCAGGCAGATTGTGTGAGCTCAGGAGTTCAAGACCAGCCTGAGCAAGAACGAAACTCCACCTCTACTAAAATAGAAAAACTAGCCGGGTGTTGTGGTGAGTACCTGTCCCAGATACTTGGGAGGCTAAGGCAGAAGATCACTTGAGCCCAAGAGTTTGAGGTTACTGTGAGCTACAACGATGCTACAGCACTCCAGCCAGGGCGACACAGTGAAACTGTTTCAAAAAAAAAAGGGCAATGCCCATAGCTCAGTCAGTAGGGCTCCAGCCACATACACTGAGGATAGTGGGTTCGAATCCAGCCCAGGCCAGCTAAAACAACAATGACAACTCTTCAACAACAACAACAAAAAATAGCTGGGCATTGTGGCAGGTGCCTGTAGTCCCATCTACTTGGGAGGCTGAGGCAAGAGAATCGCTTAAGCCCAAGTGTTGGAGTTTGCTATGAGTTGTGATGCCACAGCACTCTACCCAGGGGCAACATAGTAAGATGCTGTCTCAAAAAAAAAACAACAACAAAAAAACAAAGAGTGATGTCTCACCATCACTCCAAGTGGATACTGGTCAGCATTAACCAGACAGAATGAGATGGAGAACACACGGAGACAGAGCTTTGATTACCATCACAGACCTTTCTGAACTCTGAGACCATGATGGCCAACAATCCCGAGCAGCTGCTCAGCCCCTAAGATGTCTAAGAAGACTCAGAGTGAAAACTGGGCTCTCACAGAAAAAAATGGCATCTATCCTGTCAGAGCAGACCTCTCAGATAGCACCCATGACTATACCCTTCTAACCTATGCATTATTGAGTGGAGAAGAGAATTTTCTTTTTAATAAAAAGAATGAAAGTATTTTGTAGCTAAGGAATGCATGCACACACTCATGCACAAAAAAACACATGCCTTAGCATGATTCATTAAGCAAATAAAGCTGAAAGTTTCGCCATTCTCCCTCCACACAGGCCATGGTACAATGTCTTGGACTCACACCCACTCGGCTGGCAGCCTTTGTCAGGCTTTGGCACAAGGCACCATTTAACAAGACCTCAGCAAGACTGTGTTCAAATGAGCTGGATGCCTTCACAAACAGGACACCATTCAGCATCTCAGTTGCCTGTCCCAGGGGCACGTGCTCTAGCAGAAAATGAAAATAACAACTTAAATTAATACCTTAGTTAACCAGCCAGGCCGCTGCCAGGCTGGCGGCAGAAGGATGGTGGCTGACCTTTTGTGAGTGCAGAGCAGAGCAGAGAACAGGAAGCCTGTATGCTCCCATAGAAAAGTATAAAAATAAATGTGCAAATAGTTTTTAAAGAGGTAGCTAAGCATCAGGAGAAATGAAAAGATGCTAGTGAGCTTTAAAATTTAACCATGTCTGGCCAGCTCCACAATTTCATTTTTTAAATGTCTAAAAGCCAACTTAATGACTGCACATTGCAATTCTGCATTAATTTGGAAACGCTTCCTTTCTCTTATTTTTTTCTAAGTAGGAAAGTATGTAGGGAAGGAAGAAGCACAAATTCCATTTGTTTGCTAAAGTAGTCATTCTTTAAAAGATAAATCACACTTAATGTTCACATAAGTGAGCAGAATAGACAGAAACCACTGCTCAACTTTGAAGTGTCCAGTGTAAGTTCTTCTGTAGCAATAGAAAGCACAGAACACTGGCATTTCTGGAATGTCTCTGTGAACAACCAAGACTTTCTCTTACTCTGTTGCATGTGTTGGAACTGGACTGGTCCATTGTATTCCAAGTGATGTGACCACAGAACTTCAGAGAGCTAAAACAAGACAAGTTGAGAATGAACCCCATTCTTAAATGCTATTTTTAGCTCTCTAAATCCTCAGAGAGGATTTTAATTGCTATTTCTGTGCAAAGATTAGAAAGGCAGGGCTTGAGGAAGACTGCCAAGGGACTAGGGTTTGTCTCAAGGCTCAAACAGCTGGGACCCAGAACAATCTAGCCTTGACCAACTCATCTTTTTGTTAAAAGGAAAAGGACTCATTCCCTGAGGCCTGAGGCAAGCATTATGAACTTCCCAACTTGCCAAGAGAACTTACAATTTTCCGCTCATAAAAGGCCCCGCTGCTGTAGGTGGTGGTGAGGGTGGAAGCACACTCTTCCAGGTACCAGGGCTTGTAGCCATTCTCAGTGGTGCTGCTCACAGATATGGTGTAGATGCTGTTGGTATAGCCATCACATGAGCAGTAGTCCCCTTCTCTCCCGCCGTTCCCAGACGCCCAAACAAAAATGGAGCCCAGGCCCTGCCGGCCCTAGAGGGGAACAAGAATAAAGCATCAGCCCCAGAAGCCAGAACCTCTTGGGGTGAGTCCCACACCTGGCCTGGGGTCCTCTCTTCCTGAACATTCTTTCGAAGGGGATAAGAAGGATATGTTCATACCATCTGGATACCACCAAGGGCCTGGTTTTGTAGGCTCTGTTTTGATTTTAATAGAGCATTTTTGCTTTTGGCAGTAGCATTAAAACTACAGAATCATATTGGGCAGGGGGTGCAGAAAGACTCCTCTGTTTTTCATAGGAAAATCCAGGGTTCTAACAGGGGCTATTCTATTTCAGAGCAATACCAATTATTTTCATTATAATGGTCTATGATCAAAGAGACCTAGCAGTACTGCAATACTAAAATTAGTGAGGATGGTGGAATTTATCATTTTTCTGAATTGAAAGAGCTAGCTGGTCTGGTGGGGAAGAAAATGAGTTTTCCTTAAAAAAAAACTCGCCTGAAGAAGTACTCTTTTCAGAGGACAAGCTAATTTTGCAAAGCAAGATGGGAGCATGAATTCTGGATGCAGACAGAACAGGGGAAAATGGTCATGGTCCAAGAAGCTGGTGGGCACTGGTGGATATTCCATTCAAGCTCCCTGGGTCTCCTCTATGGGTACAGTAAGTCTTTGAGGTGCAGATCATCATTGCCGGCCAAGACCAGGGGCCTCACTTGTGTGCAGGTTTTCCTCATCCAAGATGTACCATGAAACAAGGTTTTGACAGTGGTGCAGCACCAGTTGGTCCCACACTCAGAGGATCATTGATTTCTAACCAAACCAAGCATCATTCCAACCATAGACACTAGCTAAAGATTAGCTAGGGAACACTGAATGGACTATTTCAGTCCAGATGGCTGGACATGCTGGTGGTGGACAGCCAGCCCTGAAAGCAGTGCCAACATCCATCTCCACATAAAATTGGACCCAGGGGGCTACTTATGGTGGGATCTTCTTTTCCAAAAAACAGAGAGGAAATTTATACTTACACCCAACAATTGGCCAATTTAATAACTTTCAACCAAATTCTATAATCCCATAGAGTCAAAGTGAAGCCCTACTGCTCAATGGATGTGCTATACTCACTCTTAGAGTTCAAGTCCATTCTTGCTGTGAGGACACCCTTGCTCTGTAAGGCCATGTCAAGGGGATTTATAGATCAAGGGATTCCAGTTCCGACCTAAAGCTCCCAGTAGTGCCTGTCAGGGGGTTCTTGGTGCTCACTCAGCCCTGCTGCCTCACTCACTCTGATTTCTGCATCTCTAAGGTGAACCAGTCCAAGAGCCAAGAGCTCAACAGACAGCTCATTCACATTTAGCAGAAAAGTTAACCTTCCAGAAGAAAGGCACAAAGTATGAAGGAAATGAGTAGGTCCATACACACAATTACCTATAGGAAGAGATTCATCAGAAACTGCAACTAACATCCCAATAAAAAGGTACTTAGCCCATCAGAGCTTGTCTTTGTTCCATCTGTCCTAGCCACTGTCACTCAATCCACCCCACTCAAAACAGTTTATCAAATTTTGTCATTTTTCAAAGTATAGTGTGCAACCTTATTGCTCCAGGAGCATAGAGAATGGCCTAAAACAGTGTCTACCCCCCTCCCCACCAAATCCAAATGTGCACACACTTGGGTCACCTGGGAGCCCTGTTACAGTGCAGGTGTGGACCCAGCAGGGCTGGGGTAGGCTTGGGATTCTACATTCCTAATGCATTCACAGGGGACACCAATGTTGCTAGTTCCACACCTCACTTTGAACAGCAGGGGCCTAGAACGCTGACGGTTTGCATTTCCTGCACACATTGTGTGTTTACAAACAGACCACTCTCCATTCTCACAAGGCACTGAGGTGTCAATAGCTTCTTTCCCTTCTTAAAATGATTTTCTGGAACAAGGACATAAGAATGAGGCCCCAAAAGGACGCAGATCTGAGGTGTAAAGAGATGTTTTAACTGTTTACTGAGAACTTCATTTTTACTTTTCAAATCTTTTCATGGCTTCAGATGGAAATCATAGGACAAAAGCTACAGGGGACATTTCAACCCCAGCCATGAATTTGCATTTCTGTTCAGTAAAGCCATGATTTCAACCCACTCCAATCATATTTCAGTGTCCACCCTGGGGTGTGAGAGTTTATCCATGAGCTCAGAAAGACTGCTCCTGAGGGCCAGCAAATGCCAGCCATCTGGACATGGCCAGGGTTTTGGTAGCCACAGCAATGTTTAATCTCTTCTTCTGAATGACAAGCTAAGTGAAGAGAACAGCTTCATAAGGACTGACATTAAATAGATCTCTGTAGCAAATTATGGTTTCTAAAGCCTCCTCTCACCAGGTCACACTGTCTAACAAAGATGAAGTCAGATTTCACAGGGGATGGCTATAGGGTAACAAATGGGGTGTCAGGGATGAGAAACAGATGGGGAAGTGTGGTTTGGTTTGAGATCATCAAATTTCTAAGAGGATTTTCAGTGACAGTTTCAGACAGCCGTAATTTAAGGCTCTCATGTGGCATATTTTACTTCCAAATGACTTTTAACAAAAGATATTAAATCAGTATTTCAAGAACTATGACAAGAATGAGGAGGAGCACCCCCACCCCCACTTCCCCAATCCCCTGACAGCTTGAAAAAGTTCAATCATGGGGTACAGTGTGCGAGTTTCAAGTGAAACCCGCACATTGTACCCCACGATTGAATTATTGTACACAGCTATGATTCAATTAAAAAAAAAGAAAGAAAGAAAAAGTTGATGCTGCACAGGATTGAATGCAAAGACCCCTCCCTGCAGCTCCAACTCTGCAGTCTTGCATGGGATCCATCTACATGAGCACAACCGCCCACTGCAAAACAACCACTGCCTCTCTTGGAAATGGAGTGCCTTATCCTAAGATCTCACATCTTTAGAAATCATCTCCTAGAAATGACATACATTTGGCATGACACTGTTCAAAGCAAAACATTCCATGGGGAACATGCCATCTCTGACTTAGACATCTTTTCTGAAACTTAAATTGAGCTTAATTTTGAGGATGTTCCACTTGTCATCAAGACTCAGATCCAAGTGATTGATCTAGTGGGCCAGAGCGGGGAGCTCAGTAATGGAGAGAAGTGATTTATGTATGGGGTGATCCTTGCAGGCAGCAGCTGGCTCCGTCATGCCTGTGTCAGCTGGTGCCTGCTCAGTCCAGCTCTAGGGCTCAGTGACCTAAACAGAAGCTGGTTCTGAGTCTTGGAAATAAAAGAAAGCTGGCCAGTGTCCCAAGCATGCACACGAGGTCCCTCTTCCTTTGCGTCTCACATGAAGTGCTAACTCTGAGAGACGCAAAGATGGACACTTCTGTATTTGGTCACCAATTTCCCAGGCATAAGCCCTGAGCAGCTGGAGGCAAGGGCTGCAGAGATCTCACACGCATGGGGAAGCCTCCTAGAAGGTACAGGCCAGTGGCAGGGGTGGAGGGTGAACTTAATGCCCAACAAGTGGATTGTGGTGGGTGGCATGGGGAAGCCTCCTAGAAGGTGCAGGCCAGTGGCAGGGGTGGGGGGTGAACTTAATGCCCAGCAAGTGGATTGTGGTGGGTGCTTGTAGTCCCAGCTACTCGGGAGGCTGAGGCAAGAGAAGCTCTTTAGCCCCAGAGTTGGAGGTTGCTGTGAACTATACCACCACTACACTCTACCAAAGGCAACAAACAAAAATGATTTGAACAGTAAGCATTATAAAAACAAAGAAAAACTGTGATTAAGATTTGAAAGTGTGGAGAGGATGGGCAAAATGGCTGATTGGAGCCAACCTTCAACAGAAGTTCCCATCCAGAGGGAAAGAAAATGTCCAGAAAGTACCCAATTAAGCTGAAGCCTGGGAGCTGAGCTGAAAGAGAAGACTGTTAACTGCAGGTCACCTCTGTTGAGGCAAGCTGCAACTCAAAGAAAGCAAACTTCAGATTTTCCACAGCTAAGACTTCAAACTAGAGTCACTGATCCACTAGGATCGGACAAAGACCAGCTAAATACAAGCCAGAGCCACCTAACCCCACCACACCAAGCAGGTTTCCTCAGCCTCAGACTGCAATACTGTATGGGTCCTGTGTAAAGCTGTAGAGGAAAAAGCTGCAGTCACCAATCCCAGATCCTTCACAAAGGACTAGTTAACTCCAGGCGTTCCCAATCCAATTTCACCTTATCTGCCCATCTAGCCAACCAGTAAAAAATAATCATGAGGTGGAATCAGCAGAAAACTCTGGCAACATGAATAATCAGAGTAGATCAATTCCCCCAAGGAACAATATGGCAGACACAGCACAAGATCCATTCATAAACAAATGGCTGAGATGTCAGAAATCAAGTTCAGAATTTGGATAGCAAATTCTGGAGAACAGAGGCAAAGATGGAATTAGAATTTCAAGGAGTAATTCAAAAGATGTCTCAAGAATTCAATGAATTGGGCGGTGCCTGTGGCTCAAAGGAGTAGGGCGCCAGCCCCATATACCGGAGGTGGGCAGGTTCAAACCCGACCCTGGCCAAAAAAAAAAAGAATTCAATGAATTCAAAGACAAAATCACCAAAGATGATGACACATTGAGGCAAGAACTTGTAGCCCTCAAAGATCTGAGAAATACAGTAGAATCCCTCAGTAACAGAATGGAGCAAGCAGAAGAAAGGATCTCTGACACTGAAGACAAAGCTCTTGAACACTTCCAAATGCTCAAAGAGGAAGAGAAGTGGAGAGCAAAAACACATCATTCTCTCAGAGAGCTCTGGGATAATTCGAAGAGATCTAATATTTGCCTTATAGGAATACCTGAAGGCGACGAGGTTGCTTCAAAGGATACAGATGCTCTTCTTCATGAAATAATCAAAGAGAATTTCCCAGACATGTGATTCTGAAATTCAGACACCAAACAGTTTCAGAACACCAGTGCGACTCAACCCGAATAAGAAATCTCATAGACACAATATAATTAGCTTTGCCAAAGTTAATATGAAGGAGAAAATTCTGCAAGCAGCCAGATATAAGAAAACCATAACCTATAAGGGGAAGAATATTAGAACGACTGCAGATCTCTCTGCTGAAATTTTTCAAGCTAGACGAGGGTGGTCGTCAACCTTTAATCACCTTAAATGAAATAACTTTCAACCTAGGATCCTGTATCCAGCAAAAAAGTTTCATTTATGATGGAGAAATTAAATACTTTAACGACATGCACATGTTGAAGAAATTTGCCATAACTAAACTAGCTCTCCAGGATATTCTCAGACCTATCCTCCATAATGAACAGCACAATCCTCCACCACCAAAGTAAACTCACTCCGAAACTTTTGATCAAATTCCAACTTCCACAGTGGCGAAAGGATTAAAAATATCCATTGGACTTTCAAAAAACTCTATACCCAGAATACTGTCTGGCTTATCAATACTCTCAATTAATGTGAATGGCTTAAATTGCCCTCTAAAG
>CAUYRH010141482.1:0-34912 GCA_963574655.1 Perodicticus potto
AGATTCTTTCTTAAACAAATCATCTGTAGTAGTAATGGCAACTTTTTCATTTAATGATTTTTATTCATTCAAAAAGATATTTGATACAAATCTATATACATGATGCTATATTTAAAGCAACTCACTTTAAAATTTACTTTAGGTTTAAATATATTCTCAATGAATATTACTTTTCTACGAAGTAATTTTATCTTTAAATTCTCAAAGTCTATAATAAGATAATTTTAGTAATTGTAACTTTCTTTTTTTTTTCTTTGAGACAGAGTCTCAAGCTGTCACCCTGGATAGAGTGCCGTGGCATCACAGCTCACAGCAACCTCCAACTCCTGGGCTCAAGCGAGTCTCCTGCCTCTGCCTCCCAAGTAGCTGGGACTACAGGCACCCACCACAATGCCCGGCCATTTTTTGGTTGCAGCCGTCATTGTTGTTTGGCAGCCCAGGCTGGATTCGAACCTGCCAGCTCAGGTGTATGTGGCTGGCGCCTTAGCCCCTCGAGCCACAGGCACCGAGCCAGCAATTGTAACTTTCTCAATTAGAAAACAATCCTTGCATAAAGATGTTCATAGTATCATTATGTAAACTAGCAAACAGAACTTTAGAAAATATTTTCAAAAGCTACAGAGTATGTGTTAATTGAAATACTATATAGTTGATTAAATATTTATGCAGATTAACTACACAGAAAAGATGGCAATTGAAACCAGAGGTTACAAATTTAACTTTAGCTAATGATAAATCTCTACATTAGAAAAGTTAGAAGTGATACATTTAAATGTTATTTCTGTGGTGAACCAAAATAATTACTCTACATAAAATGCTTCAGTGGCATTCTGTGTATTTTAAAGCAGATTCTGTGTTAGTCACTATTCTTAACCTCAGTCTGTAAACTCTGATTACATTGACCCTCTTTCAAAAGTTCTTTTTTTGTTTAATGAATCCTATTTTAAATCTTTCTTCTTCTTTGAATGTTTTCTTCACTTCAGCCAACCCTGACTTCCTTATGTGATTAACTTCTAATAATTCTAAAATATTAGTTAATACCTCATTTCTCTGGGGGCTTTTTCTAGCTCAGATAAGAAGGTAAGATTGCCCTGGTATAGCTTCTCATGTACTCTTGGAATTTGCTTTCATAACTCTTTGGATAATTGCAATTAATTCTTTGGGTAATCACTAATGTCAGGAGACCACAGTAGAATATAAATGTCATATGAGATCAGAGACTGTATGTATTACCACTCCTTGCCACAGTGTCTGGCACACAAAGGGTAATCTATGCTTATTTTTTTTGTTTCTTTGTTTCTCAAACAAACACAATTTTATTCAAAATAAAAATTGCGTATGTGGTAATGGTACAGTAATTTATATCATATCAGGCAAACGTTCCTGCAGAAAACAATTATAAACATTAAATGATATATATTTCCTTACATACACACACCTGAAGTCAAATGAGAAGCAAATGGATACGGGTGAGTAGTAAACAAGTTGGGAGAAGAGAAACACTTTTCTCTATTTTTTCATGTTTACCATTTTTTTCCTGAGGAAAATTTCAGTCCCCAAGGGGAAGACCAAATATTCGAAAGAAAGCTGTTCTCTTACCAGCTTGTGAAATCAGGGAAAAGATTTCTGGGTTTCCACAGCAGCTAGAAAGTGAGTGGGAACATTCCAGGAGCAACAGAAGCTGAGTCTGAGTTTCTGGCTGGTCCCTGAGCCATCCGTGCACAGGGCAGTCTTGAAACAGCACAACTGAGGTTAAAAAACTCAATGTATCTTTAGCTGGTACACACTACCAGGAGTTTAATTTGGAATTCAAGTTCAGCTAAGTTAATTGCAGGTATAGCCAAAAATAAACACTATGTTGGCCTGTGATTTATATTCACTAATGTCTCTGAAGAAGCAGTGTCTATGTTGACTTATGAGAGATTTGTAGGAGTTAAGAGGATAATTCAATAAAAATGTTCACATTCATAGAGAAGAAAAATGTGTCAATGTCAAATCTTCGGAAAAGTTGGCACATTTTGAGACACAATGAAGACCAAAGTGGCTGAGGCATAATAATGACAGGGAGGGAGAAAGTGGTATAAGAAGGGTCTGGTGTTGAGTAAGGTGCAAATAATTTGTGGTCTCTTATAACATGTTAACTTATCTGACATGTTACTGAGTCTTACTTTGTTCTATGCAATCTCAGAAGATTTCAAAGGGTTTTAAGCAGTGTAATGGCACTGTTTTTAATCATCATCCTGGCTATAAAATATGAAAAGCATTGCTGGTGGGAAGAAGTAGATGAACAAAAACCAGAATCTCTTGATATCTTCCAGCCATTCTTAGATGTTTAGTGGTAGTTAGAAAGGCAGACTAGAATATAAATATTTACCCCCAGGTTTCCCATCATAACATCTGGAATTTCATTCTACCAAGATAAGTAAAATTAGAAGTGGATAAAATTGGGGGGAAATATTAAAAATCGAATGTATAGCAAATTGATGACGTCACTGGAATATATTTGTCCAGAGTTCAGAAAGTAATTACAACTTAGCAATGTAAGTTGGAAGCCATCACTCTGGAAGTGGTATTTGAAGGTATGACAGTAGAAGCATGTGTAATGGGAAAGGATAAAGTGAGACCTGGAGTGGACCCGGAATAATCTCTTGGTAGAATTTACCTCTTCTTCACTTAAAGACTGAATAGAGAAGAGCCAACATGGAAACAAAGAATCAGAGGCTTCTAGGGAAAAAAAAAAAGACCAGCAGGGTGTTGTGTCACAAAAACTAGGGGAAGATTCAAGATCCAATTTTAGGTAGGAGGAAGGGAAGAGTCCATGATGGGGCAGACGAATGCAGGAAGTCCATCCATGGCGGGCAAGAGCTGAACCTGCTAAAACTGGGAGATGGGCTCTAAGTAGTCTGATTATTTTGTATATATCTGAAAATTTCTGTAATAGGTATATTTGTATGTGATTATATATATTACCTTTAAAGACAGAATCGTCCCCAGCATGTTTATAAGCTGATTAAATCAACTCTTAGAGTACTGAACTGAAAATACAGAGCAAATAGTGAGTAATGATCATTCCCTGAATAGCAGGGGTCCTAACCAATCAGATTTTACTGCCCAGTGATTATACAATACTTATTAAACCACCGTATTTATATGTACATTAAATTTCTAAACTACAGGTGTAACATATTAGCCTAGAATCTAAGAGTAGCCCATCATTTTTAGTTAAAATAATAATGGCAGGAACATAAGCCTGCTTGATGCAATGTACAATGCAAATTTCAGAGATTTTCTACAATTCTTTTAAAAGAAATATTTATAGAAGATTGTCATAATGTTTAAAAGCATGGACTTCAGGCTCAGGCACTAATAGCTCTATCCCTTAATGTCACTTGAGCAAATTATTGAATCTAAGTCTTAAATATAAGACTAGTAAGTCTTATAAGATTAGTAAGTCTTAACTATACTATTGCTTATCCTATCTAAATTCATTTTTTTTTTTTTGAGACAGTCTCAAGCTGTCACCCTGGGTGCCATGGCATCATAGCTCTCAGCATCTTGCAACCCTTGGGCTCAAGTGAGCCTCTTACCTCAGTTTTTCTATTTGTAGTAGATGCAAGAGTCTCTGTTTTTTGCTTAGGCTGATCTTGAACTCCTGAGCTCAAGAAATCCACCTGCCTTGGCCTCCCAGAGTGCTAGGATTACAGACATGAGCCACTGAGCCCGGCATCCTATCTAAATTCTTAACTATATTTGTGAATATATATTTTAGTAATTATGAAAATGATAGACAACAATAACTCTGAAATAAAATTCAGGTATACATACACATGTACACACATTCACATAGGGAAGATTGGGAGTAGAAATATAAACAGCACTGAAATAAAGAATTAAAGAAGCTAGTATTTTCCCCAATGAATTTACCAAGAATAGATAATATTTTCTATTTTATGAATTTGATTACATTTAATTTGAACCATATGTTCATAACAGTTAGAAATCTGACCTCTAAAGACAATTTGTCTGGTTTAATTCTGTGGTCTACCATTTACTTTTTGTGAAACCTTGGGATATTTATGAAACTTTGTGCCTCAGTTCTCTCATCTGTGAAATAGGGATAATAATACTATCTACATTGTGAGAATTAAACCAATACTCTCAGGGAGCATATTAGGAAGATGTTCACCAATCCCATTCTTATTTCCCAGGTTGTGAAGATTACATCTGGTAGTTTCTCATTCAATTAGCTTTGGCAATGCTGCTCTATTCCTGCCAGAGGGTGGTGATTTGGGTGATGTATTCTCCTTTCAGGTCTGCCCTGGAATGGTCTTTGTTCTCTCAATTTCTCTGTGGGTCGTTTGAAGGAGAGTAGGAAAGCCAGCATCGATCCAGCATCCTGATCACCATGTGGTAGGCTGCCTCCTGAAAACCCAATTCTATGTGCCATGGATCAGAAATAGACCTTTATTGTCGTAAGCCACTAAGATTCAGTGGGTACTTCTTACAACACTAGCTATAATTTTCCTGAATAATGTCACAGTACTTAGACAGTAGCTTCCTAGCACACAGTATTCAATCATTATTATCATTTAAAAATATAGCAGGCCAGAAGCAGTGGCTCATGTTTGTAATCCTAGCACTTTGGGAGGCCAAGGTAGGTGGATCTTCTGAGCTCAGGAGTTCAAGACCAGCCTGAGCAAGAGCAAGACCCCATCTCTAAAAACAGTAGCTGGGTATTGTTACCGGCACCTCTAGTCCCAGCTACTTGGGAAGCTGAGGGAAGAGGATCTCTTGAACCCAAGAGTTTGAGTTTACTGTGAGCTAGGATGCCACAGCTCTCTACTGAGAGTGACAAAGTAAGACTCTGTCTCAAAAAACTAGCTAGCTAACTAACTAACTAACTAATTAATAAATAAATACTATGGACAGTCCAGGGGTCAAACGTCAGAAAGTTCTATTGACTAACGAAAAGTTCATCCAAAATCCCCCCCAAAGATTTCTTACTTATTAAATGAAAACAAAACTTTTTAAAACCAGTGTAGAGAATATCATGTTCTGTATTAACATCTACTGTCAGTAGCAGATTCTGTTTATTAAAACAGGATTCCAACTACATTTAGAGAAGCAAGCTCACAAGCTAGCATTGTTAGATAAATGATGCTGTTGCCTCTAGCCGTTTGATACTCTGCTTGTTGGCATATTACCTGTTGCCTGGATTGGTCTCAGTTTAGTGGCACTCTAGACATTGTTCCCCATTTGTTACGTCATTTTCTTTTGTGCTAGGTAGGGAGAATATGGTTTCCATATATCTTTATAAACCCAGTAAATTGTACTGCATACATGTATAATTTAAGAAAATGTGAAAATGTATCAGAACACTAAAAATTGCTTGTTTGTATAACATTTAAAGATCACATGTCATGGTGGAGCATTAGACATTTTAAAATAAAAATAGTTATTCCATTTGATGCCATGCAGCGTATTTCAAAGAACCTTATGAATTTTAAGGAAACAGCTTGGGCAGAAACTTTCAACTAGTATGGGGCTACACAAATATATATATTTTTTCCATATAGGAAGAAATTATCTACATTACAGTCATTTTATTGTTCATTGCAGAGGGTTATGTGAAGCAGATTGCATTGAACTTTTTATTACTTTTAGAAAACCAAATCTGCAGTTTTTTCCTGCAGAAATTGAATATAGATTTAGCACATTCACTGAACTCTCTTACAGGAATTTTTTAACCAGAGCCAGCAACTGTGGACCTCTCTTAATGGCTCACTGACTACAGGGTGTGTGTAAACAGGAGACACACAGAAGCCATAAAGGAAATCGCCCCCAGCTGTTCATGACCTTGATATTCAGATATCATTATTTTCATATCCTTTCCCAAAACAGGGGTGCTTGAAAAAGCTTCTAGTTCTCATGTGTTTTTATTCTTATTCATGGGAGCATCTAAACTAGTAAGGAATCTGATGGTGATATTCAGGTAATCAACAACTTCCTCATTAAAAGGGATCCCTCCTAGTGTTGTAAGTACTTCCATTCCCTTTCAGGTCAGGTCTTTTTCTTCCAGCCAAAAATGTTTCATGTATTCTAAGCATACATGAAAAACTATCCTGGAGAATTCAACTTAAAAATATCTGAGTTAAGTGATTTTTTATGACATCCTTTTGCCTCAATATATACTGTTTTCCAATCCCTAAACAAAGATTAATGGTAAGTAGAACAAAAAGCAAACCTCAGGACCAGAATTGAATTTCCTTTATCTTTTTACCAAATATGTATCTTGTGCACTGTGTAAAATCCCAGGTATCATTTCTTTAATTTTCTCCTTTTTTGAGCATGAGTGTCCTTTATATTTGGGCACTGTGTTAGGTTCAAAATATACAAATGTAAAGACAGAGCACTGACATTCACAAAGCTCACAGTTGAATGAGGAAAAAACGATGAGCGAATCCAGTATTAATATTATTTTAATTAACAGCTGATGATTCATAATGTCATTTGATGAGAGTTATAAATATATGGACATGTAAATATATTTTACCATCTGACAAGAGGGAATAAGATGTCAGATAACAGAGATTCTTGAGATCTTGGGATCAAATTTGGAGAACAGAAAGGCTTTATGGTTAAAGGTGAAACAGCATGTGCAGATGAAGAGAAAAGACAAGTAGAATGAGCCTCAGAATCCAGAAGTCATAACTTTTGGCTCCAGAGTAAACCAAGCGTTTAGTACATAGAGTGGTAGATAAAAGGGGGTCTTACATGAATGATAAACATTCAAATGTATACAAGAAGGGATTATCCAGAATGATTCATATCCATCCTGCTCTTATATGAACAATCAAACAACCGCTCCAAAAATCAATCTTTTTTGAAGATTTGGATGTATTCTAGAAACAGGCAAGGATGAAGCAGAAAAGTAATTCAACTTGATAAAATAATCTAGGGAGAAATATTAGCCTAGATAGAAGAGAAATGGCATCTATTCCTGTGAATGAATGTGAGAGGAAACCAATACTTCCATTTTTTTCCCTAGCCCTCTATTTCCCCTGGGACTGCAATCATTTGAGTAAATTGCTTTTAAATTCCTTATCAATTAGCTGCAGGTGTGACTAGTTTTCATAACGACTTCACGTACTTAGATTACCATTGATGAGCTGTATCTGCTTGAAAACTACAAAGGTGCTAAGACATCCTTGTCCTTATCCGACTCCTCCTTTGGGCCCCAAAGTACACTAAGAAATACAGACACTCAAAACTCTTCCCCAATATCCAATTTATTGACTTTAGTCTGTAAATAAAGCAACCTAGAACAAATATAATATGCTTATATTAGTCTAGGATTATTTTAAAGCAAAAGAAGACTAAAATATTAATTCCAGTCATAGTTAAATTTGGTTTCTGGGAAAGATAACTGAAGTGTCATTTTGCATATTGCCTTAATAAACCTTCTCAGACTGAGTTCATTTCCAATCACTCAGCAGCTTCCTCTTAACAGCCAAGTCAAAAACATGAGGCTCAGTTTCTGTGACAGTTCATGGAACAAGCATGGTAAACAGTACAGCTGCAGAAACCACAATATATGCTGATAAAAGGAGTCATTTGGTCAGTAATCTTTCATAAGATAATCTGGAACAGAAGATGTAATACTCTATAAATATTATTTCTTTTATACCATTAGATAGGGCATCAGTTCTTAGAGAATTTTTAAAGAGTTTTCCCAAAGGTGTCTTGTGAAATAGGTATTGTTATTTCAATTTTGGGAGGGGATGAAACATGCATCTGAAATACATATACAGAAGTATAATGTTGGAACGAATTTGAAATGTGTCAAGTTCAACTCTGTCTCTCTCTCTTTTTTTTTAAACATAAGAAAATAGAATGGGAGAGATAAGATGGTTTGTTCAAAGCCACAGAGTGCACAAGCAGATATGGTCATAGAACTCAGGCTCCTGCTCCCATGCTCTTTACTATGCTCTACACAAAATATTCAGATGAGAATTAAAATAATTTGTAAAGCTATCTATACTATGGCCCATTTAAATGATTACTGACACCTATAAAGCAATCTACTTACATCATAAAAAGTATCCTGTTAGGCATATGCTCAAGCAATCCCCAAATATGTAGTCCCCGGAGTAGTCTCCTTTGCACAAAGGAAGTACACCTTAAGGTGGTATCATCTCCATGAATAGAAGAGCAGCATCTCTGACATTTTTGGACAAATACTGACTTTTTCTTTTTGACACAAAAGCATTCCAAAATTTAGATCCTAATATCAAAGCACAGGTTTGAAAAAAATATGTGAGAGTCAATGTAGCCAAGTCATTTCACTTTATGTAGGAAAGAAAAACGTAGGTCATGAATATGTAAGTGACTCACACATGATCACAGGCACAACTAAGTTATGCTTGACAAATGCTCTTTATAAATTATTCATGTAAGGTAGGTCTCTTGGATCCTAAGCCTCCATTGAGTGATAAATAGTATTTTTACCCCTGTAGAGAAAAAAAAAAAGACAAAAACGAGGATAAAAACAAATATACCTTTCCAGTGGAATTTAATCAAGCTTAAATTGATTTTCTAACTACAGGAACTTAATTTGAGCCATTTGACCCATAAGCTTATTAAACCATTGCTTCTCTGCATGTTTTGTTACATTTTCTTGGCCCAGCACATTTTTGTGACAATCAGCAGCAGTTTTAAATTTTGCCTAAAATATGATATTTAAGAATTCAAAAAATACACACTCATGTATGTGAATCTAAAGGACTGAAATTAAACACGCATGTATGTGTGCACAATCACACACACAGCAATTTCAAGGGTGAAATATAACTCTTTCCTCTAATCTTTCTGAAATGAAAATTCCATAAAAGAAGATAATATTGTCCATTTTTTCTTTCTGACAAAGACAGCATCTAGAACAGTGTTTGATACAAATTAGTTTTTATAAAAATAACTATTGAATAAAAGAATGAAATTACATGGAAAAAATTTGATATCTTCTTTAAAAACAAACTTTTTATTCTTTGAGACAGTCTCCCTCCAATGTCCAGGCTAGAGTGCTGTGGTGTTAGTCTAGCTCCCAAACTAGAGGAGCTCTCAACTCCTGGGCTCAAGCAATCTTCCTTCCTCAGTCTTCTCAGCAGGTGAGACTACAAGCACGTCACCATCGTGCACAGGTAATTTTTCTATTTTTGGTGTCGTCAGGGGTCTCCTCTTGCTCAGGCTGGTCTCAAACTGCTGAGCTCAAGCAATCCTCTCACCTTGACCTCCCAGAGTAGTAGGATTACACCTAGCCTAAAAGCAAACTTTCGAACCAGGAATTGGCCCAAAACAGATCATCCCTAAACAGGATTGCTTCTCAATACCCACTGTGTTATAATGTTTGGGGCATTAGAGAAGGAAAGACACAAAGATGGAAAAGATTGGATTGAACATAATCATCTAATTGACAGGTGAAAAACAGTTGAATACATACACTGCGATGTGAACTATAATAGAATCATTTAAAAGAATGCTATGTGTATGCAGAAGTGGGACTAGGGACGCAGAGAAACTGCATTGGCACTGGTGGCTGAAATGGGTTTTGAAGGAAGAGGCTCCAAGCTTCCAAGTAAAGAAATAATGGGAGTGAATCTATCACAGAGGGAGTATAAGTTCAGTAAAGATGGAAATAGAATATATGTGACAAATTAGGAAACAAACTTTTGTTGCCAGAAGAGGATTACAAAGGTAGACTAACAGAGAATGAAACTCCAGACATAGGCTGGAGTCAGGTAAGATAGAATTTTATATGACATACTAAGAAGATCTATATTGAGAAGCTAAGAACGCATTTCATTTATAAAAAGAAAATTTTATTTCTTTAATACAGATTACTCGAATGTTTAGAGACACAGGAAGTTCAGAGTTAGGTTGATGATACTTTCCTAAATATTTCCTCCATTCTTTTTCTCCTGATATCATCCAAAATCTATTATAGATAGGCTAGGAGAGGAACCACATCATTGCTGTGCTTATTAGGCATTAGAAATTTCTTAATACTATTCTAAATAGTACATTGAATTTTTTCCTTCCATAAAACATTAGAAAGTCAAAATTCTTTACTTGGAAAGCCTAGTAATTAAGTTATAAAGGTTAATAGTTAACAACATGTAGGAGAAAAAAGATAATACATTCTTTCTAAAGAAGTAAAGGTTTCTAAACTTTTTATATTTAGATTTTTAAATTCAATTCCTGAGTTTCAAAGTGGAAAAATTAGCCTATAGAATTTTATCAATATTGTTTAAAGATCCTGGAAAAACTGCACAAGTCTGTAATTCTTGAAATTTTCCCCATTAGCTACAATAATGTAAAAACTTGGATTTTTGTATTTTAACTATTACCAGATCCCCAATCAATTCTTCTGTGCTACTTTAAATTTTACCAAATCTTTTGGGGCTAAATCTGGCTAGAATCTTACAAAAAATGTATTTATATGTATTGTATTACTCTTTCACAGCTTTATTTTAAGTTCTTTTCCTTTAAGTCTGGGCAGGGAGACTGAATTCTTTGAAGCATGGGGACAACTGTATAAATCTGGTATAATATTAACAACAGTGCTACTTCTGTAAATGGTCATATCAGCAGCACAGCTAAGACATAGGCTTAGCCCTATGTCTTCAGCCTCAGAATATTTTCCAGTATGTCAATAACTCAGACATTGACATATCTGCCTATTTTAATAAAACAGATTGAATTAGAGGTAAAAAACCAGTGGGAATCTAAATTAGGGATCTTACAAAGCACTCTAATTGTGGCATGTGATTATTGATACTGACATGTAGATTTTCTTCTTTCGTATGACATCTGGCTTTAAATATACCATTATGAAGCCCCCAAATTTTGTTCATTCTTTACAAGGATAGCATGCAGTTGCATCATGGGCTTTGCTAATTTGAATTAATTCAAATATTATATTGAATATTTTAATGAGAAAATGAAAAGAACTCAAAGCAAATGAAATTAGTTTTTCACTTTTGCACTTAGGCATTTACCACAATGGTTGACTTGTGTCTTGTAAGATATATTTTCAAGTCAAAATGCCACTCTTAGATGTACTATTCTTTGATTGTTTCTCAGAATGTTATTCTTTTTCTGTTAGTGGGAAGATATCTTCAGGGTAACCTTTCAGAGAAAGTCCTGAATATCAAAATTTAACCATTCCATTGCTCAATTTTTGGTGACTAATTATCTTGCTATCATGCTGTAGGAGCCAGGCTTTGGGAAATCATAGCTGTTACCCAGTCAAGGTCTCTGTCACCCGCTTTGAGACCTCAAGAGCAATGGGCTCTGTAAATACAGCACACAAATTTTTAACTGGTAGATTCTTAAATCTGCTTTTCAGAGTCTTTGCTTTTTGTTTTACGAAGTTCTTTTATTGCATGTCACTGAAGGTTGGTAATATCCAATAAGTCTCCACAATGTAGCCCAGCTCTCTGGGTGGCCTTGACAGACTAAGTTCTCCCCATATTTCTTTGCTTGTTATCTCAAGAATAACTATGGAATAGGCGGAAAACATAACATCCTGAGACAGGGAATAGCTAAGCAGAACAGCCTAGGCTCTGATCTGGTGTCCTCCTAGAAGTATGTCCTTCAGTGGTTTAGTCAAATGATTCATGTGTCCTGGGGTATAAAACACAGGACCAGCTGCTTTCCTGAGTCCCTCAGCTGAAGTGCAAGTTGAACACACATGGATGGAGCCGTGTGTAGGATACTTGAGGAAGGAAGAACAATTACATTTACAATCATCGAATAATGTGGTCAAAAAGCTCCATAATTGATCTCCAAAGCCACAGGTTAACATTATAAGAAAAGTTACAAAGAAAAATGCCCGCTCTGTCATTTTTAGCATGTATGAAAGAAACTGGCAGTTTTATATTCATCTCTTGCTTACTGGACAACTGATCATAATTTTATTTTATATATTTTCTTACATCTAGTCCAATAGAAACTGCACAGATTTCTGTCAGATTTCTCTGAAGCATGGTACTACAAAAATATTTTGTTTTATTACTGGAAATCAGTATATATGGTACATTAATTAAGTACATAATTCCTTACCACTCTTGGAAAAAGTCTAGATTTAGGTAAATAAAGCTCAATGTGAGCAATAAAAGAACATATCTTATAGGTGAATAGTGATGAATAAAATTAAATTTCCTGTTAATTTACAAAAGCAGGTCTTGCTTACGATTATGTCCAGTCTTTCAATAGACACATATTGAAATATAAATATTACAAATAAATCTAGTGTTATTTTTTGCTGTTGATGTTTAAATCCTCAAGAGAAAGACAAATTAATATTTTATAAAATATTAACAAAAAATAAATCTTCAGTAGCATGCATTTAACCTGAATATTCTGGAGTTAGAATAAGTATGAAAGAGAAGAAGATAAGAAAAAGATAAAGGATTATTATCACTTAGATGCTTTCCTCCATCCACAGATTGGCTTTAAGGCCTATAGGACCAGGACTTTAAATCTAAAATATAGTGAGGTAATGTTTTTGAAGTTAAATGTATAAAGCATATGAAAAAGTACTTTGGGGAAATTTTTTAATGACACACTTTTCAGAAAGAAAATACACATACTCACAAAGACACATTATAATTTTTTCACAATTTTTTGGAATAAACTGTCAGATAAAAACAGACCTCATGAGTAGAAACAACCAGAAATGTAGTCATCAGGATTAACACGTTGTTTGGTGTAAAGCTAGATTAAACCAACTTGTTACCATCAAAGTACAACCATTGATCCAAAGGCAGGGTTCAATACAGAGCCTGAAAATGTGAGTCTATTTTAGAAGAAACCTTTAAAAAGAAACATATTGCATTGAGAATACATGCAGAGCACATATGAAGGTAATTGCTATGGTCTAAATGTTTGTGTGTCCCCAAAATTCATATTTTGAATGCTAATGTGGCAATATTAACAGAGGAGAAATCTAGGAGGTGTTTGGGTCATGGGGATGGAACTCACATAAATGAGATTAGTGCCCTTATAAAAGAGCCTCAAGGGAGCCTTTTTGCCTTTTTTACCATGTGAGGAGCCAGTGAGAGGGCACTATGAACTTGAAGAGTGAGCCCTCACCCACACGGGATATACTGGGGCCTTGATCTTGGATGTCCAAATTTATAAACCTACAAAATATAAATTCCTGTTGCTTATTAGCTACCCTGTTTATGATAATTTGTTAGAGCAACCCAAATGGTTGAAGAAATAATATCCATGTATTGTAAAAAGACTGAAAGACAAAGAGACCAAGGAAAATTAGTTGAATAAGTAGTAGCAGATGTGGAACAAAAATACTTCTTTTGGTATGACTTAATAAATCTGTGCTAAACTATGAGACACTAACAAAATTCAGAGCTCATTTTTGAAAATGTACATTTCACCATTAAAGATAGGACAACTTTAGGTTCTTAGACCAAAAGAGGAGTTTGCAAGATGGGGATGAAACAACCAGGAGAATGAAAGCATAACCAAACACATAATAAAAGAGACCATTAAGTGCTGAGTTGCCTGTAGACATTGAGGGGCTGAAGACGAATATTTCTATATCTTATTTAACCTGTAGCACCCAAGTCAATTGTTAACAACTCCCCCCCACACACACACACACATACATACATAAAATGTCATTTTAATTCTAAATTTATATTTTTTATCAAGATTGATTTTAACAGTAGGTTGATAATGTTAGTTACACAATTAGACATCCCTAAATTATGTTTGCATAATGGTCAAATGACCTAATATTTTGTTTAAAATAATTCCTCTGAAAATCAAAACAGTTCATGAATTCACAGTAAAAGTAAGCATTGAATCATATATTTTTACATATATGGGTATAGGTAGTATTTACACAGAAATATACCTTGTGTATTTTTCTTTTTTATATTTCCTCAGACTTCTTCTAGCCAAGTTTCTATTGAGACATTTCCAATAATCATCTCTCTTACCACCTTTGATTTCCTAACTCTATCTGACTTTTTCCCTCAGATCCCTAAATTCACTATCAGGCATCCAGAAATAAATATAACAAGTTAATTGGCTTCAATTCATTCTTTAGGTACTATCCTGATAGACTCTTTCATGCTAGAGGAAGGGAAGCTGGAAAAACACATAAAATTCTCAGTCCAAAAACAGTTAGTTAGTAACTTTGTTTGTTCCTAAAAGACTTTTCAAGAGTTCACAACTGGTAATATATTCCATAGATGATGCTTCTTAAATATGGATTAAATTGCAACAAAATTTTATATAATAAGTGTCAGAAAAATAAACTATAAAAAGCCAAGAAATACAGTGCACTGCTTTAGAGATGTTAATGCACTTATTTTTTTTTTCTGTATCTCTGATTATGATGTTATCCAGAAGTAGTAAGGATTATACATATAGTCAACTTTTTAGATGCTATACCCTAGTGTAAAGGAAATGTGGAAATGTGTTTTCCATACAAAACCACTACATTCAGATACACTGAGCCATATTTCCAGATACCCTTTACCACTTTGGCTTTGCATTAAAACAAAATTTCCTTAGAGGCTCCACAAATAATAGCTCTCCAGTGTCCAATTATTGTTCACAATTCAAGGAAATGTCTACTTATGGAAAGGCATCAGGCCAATCGCAAGTTCAAGTAATAGCCTTTGAAAACTCAGTCGTACATTTTGATAGTTTTCCTATAAAAAGCATTCAGCAGGACACTATACATGAGTTAAAAAGTCACATCAGTGTGTGCAAAAAAAAGTAAGTCAAGACAGTATAATATATGTACAGAAATCAATAGCAGTGCTTCTACATATACACATAAATATATACATGTATACATATAAACTGATATATAGGTGTGTGTATGTTTATATATGTAAATATAACTAATTGATAATGAGTTTGGGAGAAATGTGTAAAAATTAACCAGTGGATCTGCTTTTTTGTCCCTGACAAAGCTTGAGTTACTACCTCTGTTCTCAAAAAATCAATTGCAGAGAAATTTCAATAACTCAAAATTGAGAAGACAACAAAGAGGTGAAGAACCAATAACAAAACCTGTGAACAACAACTTGAAAACAAAAGTCTCCTTTTGAACATGAGAGGCTAACTGCATGCATTTAGTAGCATTTCCTAAACATAGAATGGAAAACATTATAAATATAAACATAGACATTTAATAAACCACTCTCATTAAGTGCCAAGAAGTCAATAGATATATAGACAGTTAAATAACATGATTCACATACATGACCTAGTGGACAGACTATCCCATGTTGAAAAGTATGTGTTCACTTCAAATGTGGAATATACAACATGATTGACATGCACTGAGTTATAAAGAAAATCTCAGAAAAATGATCGTACTGAAATCATAAGAAAATGTTTGCTAATCACCAAGAAATCCTACTAGGAAATTTAAAAAAAAAATCAGAAAATCCCCACACATTTGGAACTTGTTCTTAAGTTGGAAATTATTAAGAGGGAAGTTTATTGATCTCAGATCTTGCTCTAGTTTAACTACATATCACAAATTTTGACATATTGTATTTTTATTTCATTTGGTTCAGTTACATATATGTTAAAACAATGTATATATTTTTCAATGTTCCTTGAGGCTTCTTTTTGGATTCATGTATTAGTATACATATGTTATTTAATCTCTAAACAGTGATGATTGTTCAGATATTGATGTTCCTTCTTTCTTTTTTTCCATTCCTTATTTCTAATTTAATTCACTTGTTATCTGTGAACATACTCGGTATACTTTGCATTATTTTAAATTTTAGATTTTCTTTGTGACCAAGAATATGCTCTATCTGGTGAAAGTTCTATGTGCTTTTAAAAATGATGTATATTCTGTTGTTTTTAGGTGTACTATTCCATAGTTGATAATTTGGTCAGTTTGTTGCTAGTGACCAGGAACTAATTTTTTGTATACTTGTTCTTATCAATTATAGAGACAGTAAGAATGAAGTTAAAACATTCAACTATAATTGTGCATTTTCTTTTAATTTTTTCTCAGTTCTGTCTTTTCCTTTTAATGTATTTTGAAGCTCTATTATTAAGTGCAAAACACTCAAGATTTGCATGTGTCTTGAAAAATTGATCCCTTTATCATTATTTAGTAGCTTTATTTGTCTCTAATAATAGTTTTTGTTCTGAAGTTTATTTTATCAAATATTAACATAGTTACTCCAGTGTTGTCTTCTTGTTAAAATTTGCATGGTGTCTTAGTCTGCCCAGGCATTCATAACAAAATACCATAGAATGGATGTCTTCAGCAAGGAAATTGTTTTCTCACAGTTATGGAGCTTGGAAGTCTCAGATAAATTTGTCAGCATGGATGAGTGTTGGTGAGGGCTCTCTTCCTGACTTGTTGGTGGCCACTTTCTTTCTGTCTGTTCACATGGTCTTTCCTTGTGCGTGTGCATGAAAAGAGACAAAGATTTCTTTCTCTCTGCTTCCTCTTACATGGCCACCCTCCTACAGGATTAGAATCCTACTCTGAGGACCACATTTAGCCATTTAGCCTTATCTACCTCTTAAAAGTCCTCTCTCCAAATATAGTCATATTGGAAATTAGGCCTCAACATATGTAATTTATTTACATTTAAAGAGTTTCTTCTGTAAAGCACATAGTTTGATTTGTTTTTTATTTTAAGTCAATCTAGCAATCTTCATCTTTTAATTTGTGTATTTAGGCCATTCAATAATAATAATATTGTTATTGATATGGTTAGTTAAAATCTACCATCTTGTTAGCTATTTTCTATTTGTTACATATGTTCTTTTCTTTTTTTTTTAAGTAGGCTCAAGCATTAAACTTTCTCAGTATCTGTCTTTAAATGTGTTTATTTTTCCGTTTCTGAATTATATTATCAAATTGGGTTGATTTTATATATATATATATATATACACACACACATATGTGTGTGTGTGTCTTCTTTTTCAGAACTTTATAAATGTCCCTTCATTGTCTTTTAGTTTGCATGTTTTCTGAAAAAAAAAAATATATATATATATATATATATATAAAAAATAAGGCATGGTTCAATTTTCCAACAATTAAATATTAAGTTGATGATGTATGAATACTGGCTCACTATATGGAAAAAATAAAACTGGATTTCTATCCCACACCATATAAAATGGTATGTGCAAAAAGAAGCAAGGATCTAATTATGAAAGATAAATCTATGAAGTTAACAGAGTATACTAAAAATTAGCAGAGGTGAATTATTCATGGATTCTATAGCATCTAATGGAGGCTTTTCTGTCAGCAAAAGGACACAGTGGACAAAGTTAATAAATCAGTTCATTATTTGCAGAAATCATTTGCAGTATCTAAAACCACAAAAGTCTACTATCAGAATACACAAAGAACACATGCTAATCCATGATAAAAACACAGCAAATGAAAATAAGAAAATAATGTGCAAGAATGTTAACTATAATTTCACGTAAGTGAAGACTCCAAAAATGTCCACTATTATAAAGACATATTAATTTACATAAATTATCATGGCAAATTTTAGAAAACTAGATAATGCAAGTGTTGCCCAGAGGTGGGGATCTGAGAAATATTTCATATTGCTCTTGAGAGTTTAAAATGGCCCAGCTATTCTGAAGAGAAATGTAAAATTATTATATTAAATTCATATAGGTATATGCTAAAATCTAGACAAATTCATATTCTGAATATATATCAAAAAGCAATTCTTGCACAAGTATGAGAAAATATATTCAAATGTTCACCACAATGTTGTTTTTAGTAGCAGTGACTTGGATGCAACCCAGATGTTTCTCCTGGGGAGGAATGGACAATAAAATATAGCACATGAACACTATGTAATACTGCATAGCAGTTAAAAATGACTAGATTTAAATGCAGAGGCATGACCAGATTTTTAAAACATTGTGCTGAGGGGAAAAGAAATGGAATTAGTTTTTAACCTAACAGTGTTTATGTAAATTAAATTTGCATACATATAAAACAAAAGCATGTGACAATGAATTATGCATATCCAATGTATCAGAATGATTACTTATAGTGAGAGAGGAATGTTAATGGAGAGGGATTAAAAGAAAAGAAATGAGGGAAAGAAAAAGAAAGGATGGATTGAAAGAAGAGAAGACACAACAAAAGATCCTTGTATAAACCCTTAAAAGCGATGTCCTAAGGAGTTGGGATTATGTTTAATATGACATTTTATCTCAAGTAAGAAAAATAGATGGTAAGTAGGTATGCATACATGTTTATCTATCAATCCACCTATTTTTCCTACCTGAGATAAATCTAGCCACTCACTGTTAGGAGTTAGGTAGACAAATAGATGAAAGAGAGGGGAAGAGAGAGGAAGGGAGGAATGGTGGGTGGATAGATACGTAATGGATATATAGACCTAAAGACAGGCAGATAAAAATAGACTAAATTTTCTTTGAAATCAACTGCTCAGATTAGAGGCTAAATAGGAAAGCTCAATGAATTATGACATTTCTTAAAGACATTTATTATAATGGAATGTAAATTTATTTTAAACATATTTATTTAGAGCACTATTGGCCAATTTCTCCTTCAGAGATCCAAGAATATGTGAGTCCCATAAGAAGAAAAATTTTCTTCATCACAAACATTCTGTACTCTTCCCTATACTCAACAAACTGACTGCAGAGCAATGGCTACAGTTTTTAATCTATAAATTTCTAGCATGAACTCCTCCTGAGACAAATACCAGTCTTTTCTAAGAACAGCTTGGTAATACACTTTTTTAAGACATAAGGAAAATAATAAATTATCCAATAACTTGAATATATATGTTACCTCATGTGATACTTTGAATATCCCACAGAAATAGAAAGACTGTATTTTTTCATTATGAATACATGTTTATAATCAATTTATTTGTGAAGACAAATAATAGTGATACAAGAAATGAATTTTTCCCTTTTTCTTTTGTATTTGTTGCTTTTGTCATGTTGTATAAGTGTGTAATTATCAAATATAAACACTTTCAAATACCTTAAAAATCTTCATCATGTGTATATATAATTTCATTCATAGGAATGATATGAAAAATTCAAATTCAGCAGTGAAATTTATTTTTTTCCTAATACTTAAATCCAAAGTTTAACCAAAAATATTTTTCAATTATCCTAGCGAGATTGCTGTAACAATGACTTTTCCAGTTAATGCTACTTGTATTTTTTCCAACAATTTTGTTCCTATCTCTTCTGCTCCAGAAAAACAACAACAACAAAAAAAGAAAAAAAAAAGGAAAGGAAAAAAACACAGAATGACCCGATTTGAGCTGCATGCCTGTTTTACTAAATGAAATTATTCAGTGGTTTAGTTAATCTTGAATCATCACAAGGCCTCAAATAGAATGAGGTAATGTATTCTACCCTCACTAGCTCAGGCTCTATTTTTTTTTTCAAAGAAAAAACATTTATGTGTGGGAAAGGGAGGTCTTAGATCATAACCATGAAACACTAGGATCACAGGGGAGACCAGCCTGTCTATATGCCTGAACACGAAATCCTATCTGTGCAGGTCACTGCCGGTATTGAAGGAGACAGGGGCACAGAGCTCATGCTGGAACTTCACTTTTTACTTCATCCAAGTGAGGAAAAAGGAGTAGCCATTATGACCAATGCTGTACATGAAATCTTTGTTTTTTTATGGATCTTTCCACTGTGTAGAAGCACTTTCCTGGACCAGAAGACAGGCTTTCAATGGCCACGTCGCCCCCTTCTAATCTCTTTCAAACTGTTAAAAACACAGCCAGCATCCTGCCTCCTAGCATCTTCCAAGCCCCCTTCCTATACCTTTATTCTTGATGAAAGCTACTTTAAGGCTGTCTCTAGTCAAGGGACAGTGCTTTCAGGGAAAACACATTGGGCTGTATGTGCATTTGATCAAAAACATTCGAAACGTGCACAAAAGCAGCCAAGTCAGAAAGAGAAAAGGACAGCTGCATAAAGATGTCATAGCTATAAAAGAGCTAGTTGTAAAAGCTCTGGCTAACTCAAAACCTAAGTTAAACAAAGTTAAACAAAGCACAATTAAGGCTATGGTTCTCTTTTCTCCATTTCTTTTCTTTGTCTATGCATATTAAACTCACTAATTAGTGTTGCATTGTTTTCCTAAATTCTAATTTTCACTTCATTTTCCCGATGATCTTGCCAGTACAGGAAAAAATATGATTTTATATTTACTCTACCTTCAAAAATATTTTACCCACTTTTCTTCTAAAGGTGTATACTTTTATCAGAAATAAATATAGGAACATACACATTATGTACCATAAAACACTTTCTGTCTCAAAGAACTCATTGTATGGAATATCCAAAGATGTAAAGGGACTGTGTCTTAATGGCAAATTTTATCATAAATTCAATTTCAATGTAAGTCTATGACCTACAAGTAGCATTGTTCAACATTTTTCAGCATTAAAGCAAGCAAATAAAACAGAACAAAGAGTTTAGTCAGTTTGTCCATCAAATACCCAAAGGTTATGTTAGGTTTCCTATTAGTACGCTGTTATTACTGATATATTCAGGAGAGGGTGGCATTGGTCTAGCAGCAGATCAGTTCTAAGGAAACCATCAATAACAAAAGTTTGGGTAGAATATCAGCAACCAAGTAAGCTAAAATCTAATAAGACAAATACCAGTATAAGACAAGATGTGATACAATAAGGTGATACAGTCATCAGTGAGGAAAATCCCTATACCTCCTATGATAGGAAACTGAGGCACCACAGCAACTATGCATGAATAATCTTGAAATCCAGTGAGTTTGTACTATAAATCCAAGATTCTGTTGGACTTTTCATTCTCCAGGTGAAAACTTATTCATAAGGACTCTAGTCGTTAGCCTTTATGAGAACAAGGATAGATAACTGGTCAGAGAATGAGTTTGGAAAGGTCAGTAAAGGGATTCCTCTAAAAGGGAAATTAATACACTAATGTGATCTCCAATATTGAAATTATACATATAGAAACCTGACTGCTAGAGGTTCTATGACATTTGGAGATAAAGGGACACTGTGTGTAAAATACAGAAAATAAAAGAATTCTAGATCCAAGATATTTGTCAATCTATCAGCTATCACAATTACTGCTAATTGAGATATTTTTGTTAGAAAATCATCAAATAATAAGAAAATGACTCAAAAATATAATATTACACATATCATGCTTTGATGCTACTCATATTGCTAGCTCCAAGTATTATGTTGAACAGAAGTGACAATGGACAACGTTGTCTGGTTCTAGTTCTAAGCAGTAATGTTTTTAATTTTTCCCCATTCAGTATGATTTTGGCTTTGGGTTAGTCATATGTGGCTTTTATAATATTGATATATGTTCCATCTATGCCTATTGAGCTTTTATCATAAAAGGATACTGAATTTTGTCAAATGCTTTTTCAGCATCTATCAAGAGGATCATATGGTCTTTGCTTTTGCTTCTATTTATGTGAATTACATTTATAGATTTGCATATGTTGAATCATACTTGCATCTCTAAGATGAAGTCTACTTAATTGAGGTGGATTATTTTTTAATGTGCACGTGAATTCAGTTTTTAGTATTTTACTGACAACTTTTGCATTTATGGTCATAAGAGATACTGGTTCATGGTTTTTGTGTGTGTGTGTCCCCTTTTCTGGCTTTGGTATCAGGTTGATCTTGACTTCATAGAACATGTTAGGAGCCTTTCTTCCTTCTCTATGTTATGAAATATTTTCTGCAGTATAGATACTACTTGTTCTTTGTAGATCTAGATGTGGTAAAATCCAGTTGTAAAATCATCTGGTGTAGAAACTTTTTGGGAGAGGTTTTCATTACTGCTTCAATTTTATTAGTTTATATTTGTTTGTTCAAGAATAATGTTTTCTTCCTGATTGAGCCTAGTAAGGCTGTGTGTTTCCAAGAATTTATTCATTTGCTCCATGTTTTCAAATTCATGTGCATAGGTATTTTTATACTAATAAGAAATGATATTTTGTATTTTCATGATATCAGTCATGATTTCTCCTTTTTCATTTTTGATTGAACTTATTAGAATTATTTTTTTCCTGTTTCTGGTTAATTAACAAGAGACCTGTCGATTTTGTTTATCTTTTCAAAGAAACAACTTTTTGTTTCACTAATCTTCTATACGAATTCTTTTGTTATTGATTTCATTTAGTATTCCTCTATCTTTAGTTATTCTTTTCTTCTGCTGAATTTGACATTGGTTTGCTTTTCCTTTTCCAATTCTTTGAAATATTCACTGGATTGTTGATTTGTGATCTTTCTGTCTCTGTCTTTTGGATGTAAACATTTATGGCAATGAATTTTCCTCTTATGACTACTTTTACTGAGTCCAGCATTTTAATAACTTGTGTCTGCTTTGTTATTTAGCTCAAAGAATCTTTTGATTTCCTTCTTAATTTCCTTTTTGAGCCAATTATCATTTACCAGTAGTTTGCATAGTTTCCATGACTTTGTATATAGATTAGTGTTTCTGTTCAAATTGATTTCTAATTACATTCCACTGAAGTCTGAGAAAATACATGGTATAAATTTCTATTTTTTTAAAATTTGTTGACACATATTTTGCGGCCTAGGATACGATCAATCTTAGACAATGTTCCATGAGCTGATGAGAAGAATGTATACGCAGTGGTTTGGGGGTAGAATGTTCTAACAAATATTAGGCCTGTTTGTTCTAGAGTTCTTTTTAAATCCATCATTTCTTTGCTTATTTTATGCTTGGAGGATCTGTCCCATTCTGTCAGTGGTGTGTTATATTCCCTACCTCTTACAATATTGCTGTTTATCATTTTAGTTAGATCACATAGAGTCTACTTTATGAATCTGAGTGCACCTGTGTTAGGTCTATAAATAGGATTGTTATGACTTCTTGTTGAATTGTGCCATTATATAGTGACTATTTTTGTATTTCTTTTGTTGATTTGAAGACTATGTTATCTGATGTAAGAATGTCTTCACCAGCTTTCTTTTGGTTTCTGTTTATGTGGAATATTGTTTTCCATCCCTTCCCCTTGAGCCTGAATGAGTCCTTAGGTTAGGTGTGTATCCTGGACACAATAGATATTTCGCTTGCAATCTTTTTTTTTCTCCCATACTCATCCAGCCTATCTTGTGAGTGGGGAATTCAAAACATTGACATTTTAAAATTCATTGACAAGTGTGGTGGATTTCTATTCATCCTGTTGAGTGGAACTTTATTGCTTTGCTTTGCCTCTTGAGTCATTGTAGCATCTGGGCTCTGACCTTTACTTTTTTGTGTGGTTTTACACTGGTGGGTGTCTACTGTGTTGATCTGTGTATCCTATACTTCTGAGCACTTCCTGCAGATCAGGTCTAGTCTTTGCTTCCCTGGGAAAGTCTTGATTTCTCTTTCACATAAGAAACTTAGTTTTGCAAGATATAAAATTTTAGGCTGGCTGTTACTCTGTTTGAAAATATTGATAAAGGGGCCCCATTCCCTCTGGCTTATAAAGTCTCAGTTAAGAAGTCTGTAATTAGTCTCATAGATTTTCCTATGCAAGTTACCTAATACTTTTGCCTTACAGTTCTTAGGAATTCTCCTTTCATGTTGATTTTGGCCAGTCTGATGAGTGTAGGTTGTTGTGATAGCCTCTTGGTAATGAATCTCCCAGGAGTTCATTGTGCTTTTAGTACCTGCATATACAGATTTTTAGTAAGGCCTGGGAAATTTTCCCCAAGTTTTCCTACAAATAGGTTATTCAGCCTGTATGCATTTTCTTCTTCATCTTCAGAGATATCTGTAATTCTTATGTTAACCTTTTTGACATATTCCCAAATTTATTACACTTTTCGTTGCTCTTATTTCTATAGTTTTAATATAACATTTGGTTAAAGTATTTAATGTATCAATAAACATTCTAACCAAGTACATTATAAAAGTATATTAGCATAAATGTTTAGCTATTTTGTGATAAAATAATACATTTTTGATACTTGTTAAGTATTAATTTCCATTTTTATTCAATTTTTGTTAGTACTTTTGTTTTTCTTCCAGAGTACACATAATAAAAATTGGCTCCTCAAATTTTTATTTCATTATTAATTATTAAAATAACTAGAAAATTAGATAATTGTCATGAATATAAACACCATTTGCTTCTAAAACATTATATTAAAACATTAATCTTTTTACCTTTCAGTAATTGAGGAAAAATAATGTCAATAACTTTAGTAATATTTAAGATTATACAATTACAATTATAATTAAAAGTACTTTGATTATGTAGATTGTTAAAGAATTAGCTATTTCTATTAATGACTTTTAACATAAAAGTGTATATTAAAATAAAATTTCAATTGTTTTTATCCTCTTTTTGTAGTCCAAAAATTGTAGTTGATTTTCATAATTATTGTGTTTTTTTCTCCTTTGGAATCATGTGGTCTTAAAGTGAATTGGGATTATTCTTTGTCACATTTTGCAATCTTGCTTAAGATTATGAGACTGAGTGCATATTGACCCGTATTCAACATGCCAAATAAATCTCTGCTATACTCTCTTATTTTTCCAAAATTCTTTCTCTTTCATAAAGGGGAAAGTATCTGTGTATATACACATACATATTAATGTATGCATTGTCAGCCTAATTCATATTTACAGACATAGGTAATTTCTGATGACTGTACATTGTGATGCCAGCCTCTTAGTAATGAATTATTGTTTATGGATAATTGATTATACTAGTTGGTTTCTAGTTAACAAACTATTTACATCTACACAAATTTTAATTGCATGTTATGTCTCATAGTCTCGTTTATACCATCTAAAATGCTTTAGATAGAGTTTCCCTGCTATATACTTGAGGTTTAATTCTTAGCAATCAGTATAATAGACTTTTCAGGCACTATTTTTTATTTAGGAACCATACGATGTTTACAATAAATTAAGAGTGGTTAAATTAACACAGTAAGTCATAATTATCTTTCATTATATATTTTAAATAATGTATGGTCAAAAAATGTCTTATCAGACTTTGTTGAAGGTGATATCTCTGACGAATACATGTATAGACCTGATTGATTTATCACAGTATTTATATATTTTTTGCTCTTTTGTGATCTTTGTTTTGAATTAATTGTAGTTTAAACTTTTGAGCTTAGTTATCTAAATTTACTTAGTTATCCGAGTTGTTTTCAATCAAAAAATTTAAAAAAACTATATCTGAACACATAAACATACAATTCTTTTAGGTTCATAATCTCACTCATAATAGTTATTTTTAATTACTTCTTACATATCTCTTTAAAGGAAAGGTGGTGATTAAAACCATTAACATTTTACTAAATAGCACTAGATGAAAATCAGAACTACCATTGAAAACCTCTGAATCCTAGACAAAAAACTGAAAGTTCTGTCACTCTTACCCAGTGGGTACCATTGACAGGCATCAACAAGTAGGTGACACAGACTCAAATTGAACACCTGCTATGCCTAAAGAATCTGTCTCCCCACTTTGCTGCAGAAAGCCACGATCAATTAGTAGCAGCTAGTATGTAAGATAAAACATGATGGCCATCCAAGACAGTATATTATAATATCTGTGATGTGACCCCTTCCTAATAAAGAGCTACTTTACAAATGTAGCTCTTTTAACATATATTTATACTTGTTTTCATTATACCATCTGTCGTACAATTTCTTATCAGCCTATCGCATTTTCAATATTATAATGTAAAATTACATACTAATTACAAGGCCTTTAAAGATAAAAGTGGGTATTTACTACATTGATTTATTAATTAGTCATCTATGTCACTAACTGCATAATGAGCCTTGAAAATACAGATTATATTCTATTCACCTTTCAATCAAAGGCGAACAAATTTATAACAGGAACAGAAGAGGCTCTTATTAGAGAACAATTAAATGAACAAAATGTTCATGACTCAGTGACATTTAATTGTCTTCGATTAATAGGGACTCCAGATTTATTATTTCTAAGTGATTAAATTAGGAGAACTTAAATAGTATTTGATTGATTAATTAATTATAGAATAACCGCTATAAAATGATATTGTATACATTTCTGAAATGAAAAGTTGTATTTTTATTACAGCATTAACTTGAGGTTACACTGGTTCAAACAAGAAAGATATGTAAATGTAAAAGTTAATATTCCCTACTCCTGTCATACTTTTTTTTACAGTAACTGTTAACAATTCAGCATATATAATTTTATTCATTTAAAATAGAACATATTATATTGTATTGTAATTCTATTATATTTAAATTCTATATCCAGAGACTATATATGGGGAAATCTCCTTTGTTTTTAATGGTTACCTTACGAAGAAGTATAACAATACCTCAACCAATCCTTGTCGAATATTTAGCAGGTCGTTTTAAGTTATCTTATTTTTGTGTTTTTACTATTACAAATAATACTGTAATGACACATTTGCTTTTGGGTTTTATATCTACTGAATAGATTCCTACAAGTACATGAGACACCCAAAGAATACATGCATACTAACAATTTAATAGTTACTGACAGATGAGGATAATTTACATTCCCACTAAAACAGTGCGGCTTTGGTTCCTAGACCATGACGTTTCCTAAATATATCAATATTTTTTGTGAGCAGAAAGGTGTTTTGAAGTTAATAAGTTTTTAATTTCATTGTAAATTTGGACTTACAAAATTATTGCAAAGATAAAGAGGAGATTTACCATATGCCCTGTATCCAGTTTTTTTCTAATATTAACTTCTGGCATTAGTATTGTACATTTGTTATAATCAATAAATCAATATCAATACATCTTTATTAGCTAAAGTCCTGAGTTTTCTAATTTCCTCAATGTTTTCTCTAATGTTCCTGCCTAGTCCAGGATACCTCATCATATTTCCTTCAGTTTCACTTGGCTATGAAAATGCCCCTTATATCATTACTCATGATAAGGCTTTCCTTATGACTCCATACTGATATAAATAAAGGATTAAATAAGCCGATAAACAAAAAATAATTCTAAAATCTCCCACAGATAAAATTCCAAATAATATATGTAGACACTTTATCCTCAGGTAAGAGCAGGAGAACTCATGCATGAATTGGATAGTGACCCTCTTTTAAAAATGTTTATGTAAATGGAGAAAGAAAGAGAGTAACTATATAGTAGATAAATTTGGCAGAGACTACCTCAAGGTAGGTGATCAATTAGATATATAAATAGTGACATTAAATTGTTAGTGAACAATTGGTAGATGATCTGATGAAAATGGCACTTTACTTCTGTACAATCCCTTTCTAAAAGAGTTATAATCACGAGAAAGTATCAGGAAAATCAGAATTGAAGGACATTCTACAAAATGCCTGAGAAGTAGTCCTCAAATTGTTATTATTTTTAATGCTTATTTAATCTGATTAATGAAAAATCATATTTCACTAGCTCTCTTGGAGTGTGTAAGATCTGAAAATTGAATTATTGATACCTACAGTACTTCGTGCATCACAGGACTTGAAAACTACAGGTGGACGAGGGAATAAGCTGTCCTTCAGTGCCTATTACGGTGTCTGTGTCTAATGCTATCAATTCATGTTTCTTTTCTCATGTCCTACCTGAGCTTTTCTAAGCTCTTTAAGAAACACCCTGGGCGAGGAGGGGAAAGTTGATCTGCATTATAAAATTGTAAATTTGACTCCCTTTAACAGTTGCTGTGATGCTTGGAACACTTTTGTTTTGTAAACTTCACTTTTTTTTATATCTATGTGGATATTGACAGACTATTCCAAGTATCAGAATGCTGACTATTTGCTTAAAATTATGCCTATCCATTACAAAGTCCCATAAACATTTTTGTTCAGTTTTAAATATACAAAGGCACAAATAATGTCACATATGGGGGAGCAAATGGAAAGAGTTTTTGCCAATGCCTGGGGCCTTTGGCAATACTAATGCTTAGTGCAATCTTTTGAAGAATTCCAAAGCGTGTGGCAAACTGTTCCTATGCATATGTTACAGCCAGGGACACAGCTGTACTGTGATGAAGGGACACTGGGAATTTACCTAACTCTAAATGAAGGTTTGGAAAGAGGAGACTTTCACCACTACTTCTTTTCTGATTTGCTAAACAACTTGAACTTTTCCTTCACATCTTCACTAAAATATCCCCTTATTAAAGGAATGTTATAACATTAGTAAAATCTTTTCAACAAAGCACATGGAGACTCTGAAGAAAAAGCTTTGGTAAATACAGCATACACTGTGACCAAAGACACCAACAATTTCCTTTGTAATGGTGACAAGTTCTCTTTGACTCTTGTAGCACACTGTCTACAAGCATAAAATAACTTTTTTCCTGGAAAAAATACAAGTATTTGAAATTTGGCCTCAACATTTAGTAATTATTATTTCATGTTTGTTTTGCCTAAGCACTTTTTGTCTTTCCTTTTTAACTTTTCTGTATCCTATAGAAAACATACATCAGTGATAACAACAGGGTTTTTCTAGGTCAATGAAAATGTGTCATATACAACAATGTTAAAATAAACTTATATCAAACAAAATGCAACTATGTGTTGCCAAATTTGCTTTTTCTCCAGAAATATAAGGTATAGATAACTCATATATGGAGAAATTCATTTAAAATGGAAAATGTTAGGAAATCATATCCAGATAAATATTACATAAAGTTTGGTTTAGGAGATTGTGTGAGAATGAAGAAGTCAGTTATGAATATTATTATATTAATTAACCTGAGACATATTAGCCTATTAGGAAGAATGAGATAAAATTAATGTTGGCAAGAAATTGTGCAACAAATTGCTTGGGGGCAGATATGTATTGGCTGGCATAACTATTTCATTTGCCTTGTGCTAAGATGATATTTCATTAGTTTTTTACATATGAACATTACTAACATATCAACCTTTCATAGACTGATATGCACACCAACGTTTTTAGACCACACTAAAATCTCATTTTATCCTAAATTAATATTTAGTAAAGTGATGAAAAGATACATTCAATGTCTTTAGCAAACTTCTCTTACAATTACTGTTTTTGCGGATACATGAAATATTACACACAAAAAATCCACCAGCCAATATTAATCATGAACTCACAGAATGTATCACATTCTTTTCAATATTAAAAGGTTGAACTTAAGCTCTGTTCTAACTCTTACATCTGCATGAGAACAGTAAAATTCTTTTTCATCAAACATGTCCTAAAGAACACTCTTTCTCACTTTGGCAGTTCCAAGAGTTTCCCTAGAGCTTAAATAGAAATCCTATTAATTGTTAAGTACTGAGTGAAAACACACACACACACACACACACACACAATAACATGCCACAAAGAGGAATTTGAAGGCAGGAAAGCTGTTTCAAACATTTTCAAGAGAGAAGTTAAAAATTATCTCCCTTAACTTGATAAAAACCTCATTAATGGTTTTATAATTTTAGTAAAACATTTCCCACATGGCTGCCTTTTATTTCATTTTCAGTTGGAGGAAAGGCCAAAGAAAACCTAGAAGTGGGGAACTTAATATAAGATCTCATTTTTTTTCACTTTCTTCAGTTTGGGGGTGTAATTTATTGGTAAGGATACTAGAAAATGAAAGTTACATGTTGCTCAGAAAATTAAAAGTGTTCAACAATTATATGTTTTTAGCATAAAGTAAGTGTCAAACACTGCTTTAGAGAGACATTAAGAATGTATAAAACATTTAGTCCTTGGAGCGGCTTACAATACAAAGGTATGCCTAGGAAGTCTAGAGGGCCTTTATACCAATCCACCATGAAATTGGAAAAGTTGAGATACTAATGGCCAACAAAATCATGACAAAATATTCAATGACTCTAATCATTAGGGAAATGCAAATCAAAACCTCAACGAGATCTCACCTAACTCCAATGAGAATGGCTCATATGAAAAGTCCTAAAACAATACATGCTGAGTGCAAGTGCAGAGAAGGAAATAGTATTATACACTTTTGCTCAGACTACAAATTAGTACAACCACTATGGAAAATTGTATGAAGATAACCTCAAAGAACTTAAAATAGACCTGCTGTTTGATCCAGCAATCCCCTCTCTGGGTATATGCCCAAAGGAAAAAGATCATTTTATGTAAATGATGCCTTTATTCAAAAGTTGATAGCAGCACAATTCACAATATGAAGTAGAACCATCCCAACTACCCACCACTGCATGAATGTATTAATAAGATGTGATACATGCATAATATTGAGTACCACTCAACCATAAAAAAAATGGTCATCTAGTATCTTTTATGCCAACCTGGATGAAACTGGAAACTATTCTTCTAAGTAAAACGTCATAAGAATAGAGAAAAAAACACATGGACTTCATACCAAAGTGGAACTAATTAATCAACACTTAAGTTCACATGTAAAAGTGAATCCCAATGAAAATCAAGCTGGGGAAAGGGCATAGGTGGGTAAACTCACACCTACTGAGCACACATTATCTGCATGAGGGGCACACTTAAAGACTTTGACCAAGTCTATACAAGAAACAAAATATGTAAACAAAATAGGTGTGCCCCCTAATATTCTGAAATTTAAAAAAATATAGAAGTTTGCAAATAAAATAAAAAAAGATTGGAGAAATTTCCATGACTCACATTTTGCCTTCTGTACAGTTCCATTGTAGAATAATGTAGGGTATATGAAACATTTATCAATCTATTACTCCTGAATCCATATGCCTCCAAATAAATAGTTTAAAAACACCGAAGGGGTCTCAAAATTGTCCCTATGGTATTGCAATTATAGGTAATAGGGGCATGAATTTTAATCTTTTTAAAAATAAACTAGACATTTTTAGAGCAGCTTACATTTCCAGAAAATGGAAAATTACATAGGAAATACAGAGAGTTCCCACATAAACCCTCCACACACATACTCAATTTCTCTTGTCATTGCATTGATGAGGTACATTTGTTATAATTGATAAACCAATCTTGACATTATTATTAAGTGAAATCCATTGTTTACACTTGGGCTCACTCTGTGTTATACAATCATAGGGCATGCATCATACAGTTTACTTTCAATAGCCTCAAATGTCCTATTTTCCACCTCTTCATCCTAGCCCCATTTTCCCCTTAATCTCTGACAAATATTGATCTTTTCATTATCTACATAGTTTTATCTTTTCCATAATGTCATATAGGTCTAATTATACCATAGCTAGTTTCTTCAAATTGGCTTCATTTACTTTGAAACATACATTTAAATTTCCTCTATGTCCTTTTGTGCTTGAGCTCTCATTTTATTTTATCATTCAGTAAAATTCCCCTGTATGAATGTACCACAGTTTGTTTATCCATTCAAATACTGAAGGACATCTTGGTGGCTTTCCAATATTGGTAATTATCAATAAAGTATCAATCAACAGTCCACATCCATGGGCAGATGTTTGAGGACCTAAGTGGCCCAGGAGTACGACTTGTACCTATGGTAAGAGTGTATTTAGCTTTGTCAGCCACTTCTAATGTGACTGTACCATTCTGCATTGTCATCAGTCTCATTCCCATGAGGCTTGTGGCTTCTCATGTTCCTGAGAGTTTGGTATGTTCAGTATTTTGGATTTTAGCTATTCTAATAGTTGTATAGGGGGATCTCATGTGGTTTTAATTTACAATTCCCTAATAACACAAAATGTAGAATGTTCTGCATTTGTATGTCCTTTTTCTAAAGGTGTCTAGATCTTTTCTTGATTTTGAAATTGTTTTTTAAATGTTCTTATTGCTGAGTTTTAAGAGTTCCTTGTATATTTTATATACTCCATTATGAGATATGTCATTTTCTGATATTTTCTCCTAGGCTTTCACTTGTCTTTTCGTTCTTTGTGTCTTTTGCAGAATAAATGTTTTAAATTTTAATAAAGTTTACTTTATCTTCTTTTTTCACTGTGGATTATATTCTTTTCATACTATCTAGAACTTACTGTCAAAGGTAAGGTCATTTAGATTTTCTCCTGTGTTACATTTAAAGAATTATATAGTTTTAAGTTTTATGTTAGTCTATGATCCATTTTGATTTAATTTCTGCAAAACATATATTGTTAATGTCTACATTTCTACTCAATTTTTCTAGGAATCTAAAAGTGCTCTAAAATATTCAGTCTATTAAAAACACATGTACACTAGTTTCTTTTTCTGGTATGACAAACAATACACAAAAGGTCTTAACTCCCTATTTAGCAAGAGAAGCTAAATAGTGCCCCTAGCCTTCTGAGCCACTTCCTAAATTCTGCCAGTTATATCTTAAAATTTGTGTTATCAAAATTGATATCCTTACATTGATGTGATCAGAACTAAATGCTTGATTTTTATGACATTTCTGACACATACTGTGTGAGTATGTGTGTATGAATAACAATAGAAAGCTAAATGGAGTATCTGTATACATGCCATTTTTTATTTATCTAATTTCCTGATAAAATAAGCCAGATGAGAGTTATGGTAAAAATTAATTCAAATTATTTTGTATATCTTACTAACTTGTGTTCACCACATTTTCTACTCTTCCTAAAATCTTGTTGGTTACATATATTTTTAATTCCATTTTTCTCTATATACACTCTATGAAGTTCTATGCAATGAGAACCATTTTTTAAGTATTATCTGTCCAGATGTCAAGAATACAAAGATGGCATTGAATCCAACGTTGGAATTACTGCTTTCCAGATTTCATGACATCCTCTCATTTACTCCTTTTTTCTCTAATTTTATGCTCAAATTATTTCCTAAGAAAATATGTTTGAAAAATAAATGCTGCGATTCTGAAAATGCCTTTATTTTCTCCTAACATAATTTTGACAAATTGCTTCGGTAGGGGATTTTACATTGCAAATCAGTGTCCCTCATAACTTAAGAGCTTGTGAGGACATTCTTTTCAGTATTTACTCTTCTTGGGGGGAATGTACATGCCTATACAATTTTGGTACCTTAAATATGACGTCTTTTGTTTTCTACTACCCTCTCTATGACTCATCTGCAACTTCTATGTGGAGGAACTTGGTGTTTCACTTTATCCTTGCTGTATTGAAAGCTCAGAATGATACATCTCGAGATATATAATAAGGAAATTGTTTATTATAAAAATCATTTTTATTATTTCTTTAATAATTTCCCCTTCTTCATTTCACTTATTCAAACTTTTGTTCTGATGTATGACCCCTTAAATTGAATTGATCGTATCCATATGTTATGTTTTCTCTTGTATTTACTACACTTGCCTTTTTATTCTACTTTTTGTAAAGACGTTGACTTGATCTACCAATCTCTTTTTGTTGTTATTGTTTTTGTATATTTTCACTTGTTTTAATTCCAACACCTGTGTATTTAATCTCCACAAGCCTTCTTTTCTTCTCTGATATTTCTTTTTTGTAGCAGTCTATTACTTTCAGATCATTAATCTTTTCTAAAATACTGATGATATTGGTGCTGGAAGACGAGGCCCAATGGAGAGAAAGAGCACCCAAACACCACGTTTATATGAGGAAGGGCTTTATTCCCCAGCCGGGAGCTTATGGCATAGAAGAATTCCAAATGGCCACACTCCCTGACTAGCCTGGTCTTTCCCTTTTTATTGGCAGTCAAAAAGTTCCACCCAACAGGTACCCCCCACTTTGGCTGGTTTGAATCAAGTGGGAGATGCTATTCCAGCCCCTACAGAACTACAGGATTTCACAGAAGTTGGAAATTTCCAAGTTCCAGGAAGTTAAGTTTACAAATTCCCAAGCGCTGAGTTACCATGGAGAGGATGCTGCAGGTGTATCCTTTTGGTCTCCTTGAGAAGACCTGTTCTTCTAGATTTCAACCTTCTCGGGTATCCTCTCTCATTTCCCCCTTTTGAGACTCCAAAATATTTTAATTTGGGGTCTCAACATCAGCTTGTTTCTGCAGGTGCTAATATTAATTACTTCTTAGCACTGAGTTTTTAGGGACTGTGAATCTTCTTAAGTTCTTTACTCAGGTCTTAATAGTACCGTGGTAGTGGGCTAATATACATATGAGTTTTTACTTTTCCCTGTGGCATTTTTCTCCCCTTTTCTCAAAGTCCTCAGGCACAGCCCTCCTGGGTAGGGTGCCCTGAAAGGAAGTCATTGACATTGGAGCAGCACACATTCTAATTCCTCAGCTGGGAATTTCTGGAGGTCACGAACCAGTGCTTCTCCAAAAATCGTGGGTGTTTTGAACCCCTGTGGCATCCTAGCCCATGTGTACTGGATTGCAGTTTCCATGTCTGGTTTCTCCCACTGGAAAGTAAACAGCCTCTGGCTTCCCAGAGCTAGCCTTATATTGAAAAGGGCATCTTTTACATCCAGGCAAGTGGGCCACTTGGCTTCTGCTAGCAGCAGACTCAGCAGAGTATATGGATTAGGCACAGTAGGATGCAATGTTACAGTTACACGATTTACTGGGAAATTCTCATTTTAGGTTTTAATTTTTCCTGAGGTATCTATGTAGACACAGTAGATAACATTTAATACTGCACAAATTTTTCTAGTGTAGGCAACAGGCGACCTTTGTTGAATCTTAAGGCTTCAGAGTAAATATAACTACTATATATAATTCTATACTCTTTGGCCACTCTCTTAGTCCCATTTAACAGATTAGTTTAGTAAAACAGTTATGTCTCATTTTATGAGTTGACATTACAGACAAGGCTGGGATTTAATACAGGTGGGCCACAGCCTCTTTTCTCTTTGAACCATTTTTCCTCTCTCCAATTTCTCTCTTTACTAAACATAAAGTATAGCAGAACTAACTTAGTTGCCAAAATAAACTGTACCTTCAGTATACTGGGTCTGATTATTTGCAT
>CAUYRH010141484.1:0-10323 GCA_963574655.1 Perodicticus potto
TAAATGTCTTAACACAATAACTAAGAAAATGCCATGAAGGCTATGTTAACCAGTTTGATGAAAATATTTCAAATTGTATATAAAACCAGCACATTGTACCCCATGATTGCATTAATGTACATAGCTATGATTTAATAAAAACACATATATATAAAGTGAAAAAATAAAGATGATTAAAAAAATACAGTGGACCCTCTGTAAATTGATCACTCAAGGGACCATAACGAACCAGTCAACATACAGAAGGGAGGTAGTCAAGAATGGAGGTTCTACTACACTACAATAAAAAAAATATATATCCAGCATGCAAAAGACAGATGTAGAACTAAGACTGTAAAAAACATAACCCTAGAAACATAAGAAGACTTTCAATGAGTTTGTTACATATATAAAGACTTCATAAAACTATGAATTCTATAAAACAAGGACCCAAAGACTAGATGATACAACAAAAGATCAAAATGAAAAGAAGATTACAGAAGTCAGGAAATGGGTAGAAAATAGAACACTAATATTATGTAGTTAATAAACAAATTAGAAATGGCAAAGGGCACAGGAAATAAAAATCTAATTCCTGGTATGGGGTAAAGAGATAATTACACAGAGTGCAGGACAATGAAATAAAAAAAAAAAAGTAGAGAGAAAGCAAAAGAAATAAAAAGAAGTAGTGAGAAAGCAATGCAAGAAGAATCAAGAGAGTCAGATGTAAAGATGATTGCTGTTCTTAAAGCCACACACACACCAAGGAAAGAGAAAAGGAGAAAAGATGAAAAGAATTCATATTCACAAAACAGTCACTACAGAGAATTATAACACTCATATACAAAAAAAAAAAAAAAAAACTCTCCAAAATAAAGGAAGAACTAAATGTGCAGATCAAAGGGCATTCCTATGCCACACACATGAAAAAATCAAGCTATAGCTTAAGTAATTGAACATAAGAATAAAAATACTGTAGGCATGGAGTATAAAAATAAAAATACTTCAGGTATCTACTAGAGGGAGAAAGACAAAAAAACAAAAAACAAACAGGCTGACTGTAGATATCTTCACAATAATATCAATGTTGAAGAAAGCAGGGAAATGTCTTTAAAAAAGGAACAGGTATGACCCAAGAACATTAAATCCAGCTAATTTGCAGTTCAAGCATATGAGCAAAAGGCAAGCATTTGTAAACATTTAAAAATTCAGGAAATAGAGTATCCAAGAGTCTTTCCTGAGAATAAACAAACCAAAAAAAGTACTTGACAATGAAATCTGAATAAACAAGAGATGAATCAAAATAAATAATTCAGACATGGAAAAACTGTGGCAAAAGGATCCATGGTGATCCCATTTAAATATAGAACTAAGACTAAACAACTGGGGGATTATGATTGCAGTTCAGAGAATGAATGTTGTGAAACCTGAAAAAAGGAAAAAATACTACAAGCAACTTAAGGCGAGGTGGGAGGAAGCACAAGTGTATTAATCTCCTCTTATTTCGTAACAGGGGAATTCGATATATAATATCTAAATGTCTAAATTTAGCTTGCTTTTAAATTTTCTATACTGAGATATAATTATATATCTCAAAGTATACAAATATGTATAGTCTCCGACTGACGATGGTCTGACATACAATTTTTAGACTTTATGATGTTGCAAGAGCAATACGCATCAAAAACTGTATTTTGTTGAGTTTCAATCTTTTTCCAGGATAGCAATATGGACAATACAGTATTCTCTTGCAGTGCTGGACAGTGGCAGTGAGCCATCCTGGTTTTCAGTTTTGGTCCAGTATTCAATGAGATATCCAGCACTTTGCTATAAAATAGGCTTTGCATTCACTGATTTTGCCCAACTATAGGGTGATGTTAAGTGTCAGGGCACTATTAAAGTAGGCGAGGCAAACTATGTTGATGAGTAGGGTAGGTGCATTTTTAACTTCTATTAACTACTATTTTTAATTTATGATAGGTCTATCAGGATGTAACCCCATCTTTAAGTTGAGGAGCATCTGTATATTGTACTCATTTAACTAACGCCTTGATTAGAGTAAATGACATTCCCATCACCCCACAAAGTTCTCTTTTACCCCTTTGTAGCCAATCCTCCCCTCATTCATCACATAGAAAACTATTATTCTAATTTCTCTGACCAATAGGGACTCATACAATAAATATTCTTTTTAAGCCTGCTTCTTTTGCTAAGTATAAAGATGTGAAATTCATCCATGTTATTATATATGGGGTATCCCAAAAGTCACCATAAGTAGGGGAAAATGGGAGATTTGGTTAAAAGTACCTTTACAAAATATTCGCTATGAAATTTTACAAAGAGGTGTTAAACACATAAAGAATAATTTGTAAATATATTGTAAAATTTTGCAATGAATATTTCGTAAATAAAGGTAAATTTAGCAAAAATTCCCACTTTTCCCTACATAAGGTGACTTCCTTATTATTAATTATTCCATTACATAATTATACTAGAGTTTGCTTATGTAAATAGGTTCTAAGTGTTTATGATCAGGAATAAATCTGAAATGAACATTTTTTCACTTTTTGTAGATACAAGATTTCATTTCTTTTATGTAAATACTAGCGGAACTAATAGATCATAGGATAGGGGTACATTTAATTTTATAAGAAACATTCTTCTATAGAGTCTATATCATTCAGTTTTCACCAGGAGTGTATGAGAGTTCCAATAGCTCCATGTCCTCAAATAAACTATATTTTCAATATTTTTAACTTTAACCATTCTAATGGGTGTGTAGTAGAAATATGACAATGGCTCCAACCTCCCAATAGTTCTCCTAAATTCTTTTCCTTACTTTGGAAACATGTATTAGAAATTAATGGTTTCAGGATGAAACTTAATCAGAAGTCCAAAAGTTTTCCCAGTTTCATTTTATTAACTATAATGCTTTAAATTTACAAATAGCATGAACAGAATGTTACCATTGTTATAAAATTATTCATGCCCATCTAGCTATCCATTCATTCATCTTCTATCTGTAAACATGAAGAGATTAATATTTCCCAAATAATAACTTTTTTTTTTTTTTTTGCAGTTTTTGGATGGGGCTGGGCTTGAACCCACCACCTCCAGCATATGTAGCCGGCGCCCCACTCCTTTGAGCACAGGCGCTGCCCATAATAACATTTTTTCTTCTGGCCAGGTAAATTGGAAGGTGGTTTATAACTGTATAATTATAATTTATAACTGTAAATATATTTATATATTTTTCTACATTGCTTGGATTTTACAAAATGAGTACCTCTCACATTTTTTGAAAGTGTACAGCCATTAGTTGTTGTTTAGTGGGGCCGAGAAACCAGAGCCATATCTCTCACACACAAAAAAAATACAGACATAAGTTCAAAGTACTTTTGATAAATTAATTAAATGACATATCAACAGGCCATCTTTTTTGGGGAAACTTTGACTCCTCCAAAATCACCGTGGGGAGAAGGGTGGAGAGGCTGGGTGGTGCCAACTGCCAATGTTGCTCACATAATTGGATGAGGACTGAAGATTAATATGCTAAGTGAAGTCAGGAACAGAGTTTAGGGGTGGCAGTATTGTTACTCCAGGGCCACCACAGGCTGTGGAGCTTCAGTTGCACTCAGGATACACGATACCCTAAAATGCCATTAAGTGTGTGCCCTGAAAGCCAACACCAGTGGATCACATTTCTCCTCCAGTGACCACAGTGACAAAAATGTGAAATCTAAGTAGGAGCTAGATAATCCTCAATCAAAGCAGTCAAACTCCGTTTAGGTCTATGGACATAACATAACCTTCGGCGCCAGCCAGAGACCATTTAAATCCTTCTCCCTTAGTCACCAACTCTAATATTTTGTGGCTGTAAACAAGATTGTGTCTATTCCAACTCAGTAGGAACTGAAAAAAAAAAAAAAAACCCAGCATATTAGACCAATGTCACTACTTCTGGGCTTCGGAAACGGTGCTTGGTAGCCAGTTCACCCACACAAAGTTGTTCACGTACACTTAAGGCTACACCTTTGCTTCAGAAATGTGGTCTAGTCTCTCCACAGTATAAAGTGAATAACAGGAAGAGATGTGGCGCGGCGCCTGTGGCTCAAAGTAGTAGGGCGCCGGCCCCATATGCCAGAGGTGGAGGGTTCAAACCCAACCCTGGCCAAAGGCTGCAAAAGAACAAAAAAAAAAAAAAAGAGAGAGAGAAAGATTTGGAGGAAGCAGAACAGAGAAGCTGTGAGTGTTAACATTCTTACACCATATTAGATTATTTTAGGCTCAGTGAATTTCCAATATCCCCCAGAATCATCATCCATACTTAAATATACCCTTCAAACACATTTCTCACGTAAGTATAAGTGATGTTGGAATTCTTTCCGACTCTAACATTATTTCAATGGAAAGATGCTTACTGATTAACTACAGTGGAAGGAACCCTGCCACAATTCCTGCTGATAACACTGAATTACCAAGCACTTACTGTGGCTATATAGAAAATTGAAGGTTTTAAAGAGGATTTCATTTGAGGGGACTTAAAAATGCATAAATCTGTTACAGATGGTTGTTTTTCCCTTTTTCCCTTAAGTAATTACCTACCTGAACTGTTCTGGGTTTTATAAATTATACCTATCCATAAAGTAACCCTGGCAAGATGGATGTAGGAAAAGCCTTTCTCTTTCTGAAGGATGTCCTTACTCTAAAATTGCAGACCACTTGTCCCCAGAGCTAAATCTATCTGGGCCTACAGGCTACAATAGATCCACAGACATCTATGGGTTGGACTGCACCATGTTTAAAAACAATTCTAATTACAGTAGAACCTCAGTAAATGGACCATCCAAGGGACTGGAAGAAACTGGTCAATATATAGATGTAGTCAACATAAGAAATTAGACCTTAGTACCTGTGGTGAATGTCCAATCTATGAAAATTAAGTCAACTTAAGGAGGTGGTCAATGTTGGGAGGTGGTCAACTATGGAGAGTCTATGTAATGCCATAATTTATGCATTAGGAGTTTTTCACAAATAAATTTAATGTCTGGCTTTTCTTAAAGAATCAGAAAATCTGGTCACTCTAGGTCAGTGGTTCTCAACCTTCCTAATGCCTCCTTAATGCTGAGACCCTTTAACACAGTTCCTCATGTTGTGGTGACCCCCAACCATAAAACTATTTTTTTTGCTACTTCATAACTGTAATTTTATTACTGTTTCGAATCATAATGTAAATATCTGATATGCAGGATGTATTTTCATTGTTACAAAGAGGTCATGACCCACAGGTTGAGAACCACTGCTCTAGGTCCTTATTTCCCCATAGGCTAGTTTGAGTTAAATAACAATTGATTCCTTTCAGTGATTATCAACCTTCCTAATGTCGGGACCTTTTAATACAGTTCCTCATGTTGTGGTGACTCCCAACTATAAAATTATTTTTGTTGCAACTTCATGAAGTAATTTGAAATAATGAAACAATTCATGAAATACTTTGTTGCTACTTCATGAAGTAGCAACAAAAATAATTTTATGGTTGGGGGTCACCGCAACATGAGAAACTGTATTAAAGGGTCACGGCATTAGGAGGGTTGAGAACCACTGTTTTAGATGAAGAATATAGTCATCAATTATCCTTATTATATTCACCCATATCATCTCCACTCATACTTAGCCCCATCTAGCCCTTGGATTTTCAGCTTCTACCATATGTAATATATATTCTGTTATAATACCTTATTCATACTGCTGTTTTCATTAATAAAATGTGAGGGATTTGAGGCACAAACTTATGATTTATCTACATGTAGCCCACTACCTGGGAAAACAAAGACTTATTTATGTATGCTGACCCAATTTTAAGTGAGGCCAAAATGCTTTACAGAGAAAATTTAATGAAGCCAACATTAAATAACAAAAAGTGATTACATGGAAATTCTCCAACACAAGCAATAGAGACTAAATTTCCAGTTTCTGTACTATCTAATCCCATCTTTTAACTGATTGCAATTGTAAATAAAAAAATCTTCATATTTAAGTGTTACAAATAGGAGAAATTATGTCACAGGTAGATGCTGCACAATTTGTTTAAAATGTCCAGTAATAAGGGTTCAATCAAATAAATCATTCTGCTCCACACTGAAGAAATACTAGGAAGCATTCAGAAGGATGTTGGAGAAGAAAATTGAACCACATGAAAAACTGATCAAGGAGTATCATTAAGTGAAAGGAGTAGATTCAAAAACAGTACATGTGGGTGGCTCCTGTGGCTCAAAGGAATAGGGCGCCGGCCCCGTATAATGGAGGTGGTGGGTTCAAACCCAGCCCCAGCCAAAATGAAAAAAAAAAAAGGTATTTCAAAAACAGTACATGTACTATTATTACTCCTTAAAACTATATCTATATATAATATATATTTATACATTAAATTTACATACACATATGTAACAGTCTATAAACATGCATTAAAAAGACAAAGTATATGCAACATCTAAAGTAGTTATCTCTAGTTGGTGGACTCAGATGTAATTATTATTTTTCTTTTTTTATACTTTTAGTATGTCACATATAATTTTTTGATAAGACAATGAAAACATACTAGGCCAGACTCAGAAGCAGCCATGAGTTGAAACCATTAGTTGAGACATCTTATGAACTATTTTCCTTGGGTTTAACAGGGAAATACTATGGGTACTGCTAATAAAAATCCTTCTGGAGTCTCAAGTACACATCTGTTGTGACAGGAAGGTCACAAAATGCCCAATTATTGTAATTCTTTTCAGGAGAGGTGAGACCCTGAGGTGTAGCTGTCAGAGTAGATAAGAACACACAATTATAGGAGTTAAAAAATGTATTTCCTCTGACCCCAAGGAAATAGGGAAGAGAACAAAATAAGGTCATCATATATTTCCACATTAGCCAATGTTCTCCATTAATTCACAACCTTGAGCAGATTCTAAGCATTAAATACTCTGTAATTCAATGTATATGAATACCTGACAAATTTTAGACGAAGGTTGATGGGGGTCTCTGACAAACTCAACATTCGTTGGATAAAGAACAATTTCAAAAAATGATGAAAGTTAATTATGCCACATCATACACCTATTATGTAACAACAAACGTGGGCATAAAATCCACATCTTAGGAGTGAAAATCCAATACTATTTCTATTCTATAAATCTAATTCTTATTCCTTTCACCAGGGGGGTAACAGATGACTAAGAAACACTTTTTACTTATGGCTCCTGTTCTGCTATTAAATTTCACCTTGGAAAAGATACTTCCAATTTAAGAGTTTCTTTTCCTCATCATTAAAACGAAGGCCCACACCTACATGTTTTACATGACTCCCTTAGCCCCCAAATTCTATGATTCCATAGCAAAGAGAAGACATTTGCTTAGGCCCAGGCTTCCCCTTTCTGAATCATACAACTTTCATCTAGAGAACTAAGTGCACCTCATGGGATTAAGTATGCCAGCCCATGGAGTTCTAGGGGAACTCAGCTGCCAATGTAAAGATTCTCAATTCCTTTGATAGAATGAAAGTAATAGCCATATGCAAAGTGACAAAGAGTTATAATCTCTGAGGATGTTTATCCATCGTTTTAGTGAATCCTACTCCACTTATCAGAATGGACATCACTGTAATTCAGAGGAATCGGAGATCAGGAGATGAAGCTATTATGCTCTAGATTCATATTCTATTTGCCTTAGGACAGGAAGATCATGTTAAAATTTGAAAGCAGACAATGCATCACAGACATTGAGAAAGGATCAAAAAGTTACCTAACAACATTGGACAAAACTCACATCCAAGACAATAAAGGCAAATAAAAATATGAAAAAAGGCTGGAAAACCAGTATGTGCTGAGTAAAAATTCCATAAATATCACATGACAAAAATTTGAGCACATATATTAGGAAAAAATGGCATTTAGTTGATAATGCATCGTCTATACACTTTGCACGTCAGGCAGTGCGATGATGTGAATACGGTTTGCCCCTCTACAATTGGTGATGGAATTTGATTGCCGTTGTGGCAGTGTTGGGAGGTAGGGCATTTAAGAGGTGATTAGGTCATTAACAGGGATTAACGTCTTTCTCATGGGAGTAGATTAACTTTTATGGGACCAAACCTTAGCCAAGCACCTGATGCTTTTCTCTTTTGCACTTCTCTACTCGCTGCTCTCACAAGTGTTCCTACCACATGATGTTTTCTCCCATATATGATGCACCATGAAACCCTCACCAGGTGCAGCCACCTGATCTTGGACTCCCCAGCCTCTAGAACCTTGAGCTAAACCTCTTTCCTTTATAAAATCACCTTGCCTGAGGTAGTTGGTTATAGCAACAGAAAACAAAAGATGGGTAAGAAAAGAAAAACAAGTCAGAAAATAGACTAAGATGAACAAGAATCAGAAAGTAAGCATACCTCATCATCTAGCCAATGAAATAGAGACTTTCACATGTCCTACCGAAACTATGTCATTAACTCTCTTTTGTAATCAAAAATAACCTAATCAATGATCTCATTATTCCCTCTGGAAAATTTAACAACTTCATTCATAAATTATAATATTCAATTCACCTACCCTCAAGAAACTACCACAAATCAACTTTCACCTATGAAGGGAAGGGTCTTAAAAATAGGAACTTACTAGTTTTGATTAATACACACTAATCCATTGATAACATACAAACACAACAAACAATGAGATCTTACAGCATAGGTAACCAAGACTCTGCCTAAAACATTAAGGGCAAGACTATGATCTCTATTAAAAATACATCCATAAGCCATCAACAGAGAGAATGAGATGTCACGGAATCATGAAAGTTTAATGAAAAAGCAAATAAGCCATTCTCACAGAAGAATTTAGAGAACAAAATAATCCAAAAGAGCAGAGCATATTACCAGCCAAATACAAGCACCAGCAGATGCAGATGTCACAGAAACAGGCTGCCCTGGACAAGAGGATTTGAAAACGTATGACCTACATAGGGCTTATCCATAGCATGTGTACCCTCAGATATCAAAGCTACTTCTGAGTCCCCAGAAGTTGCAAAGAAAGCTTGTAGCTGCCATTCTGAGGTAAGAATCTTGCAGAGGAAACATTTAGAAGATATTATTGTTCATTTTAGCCACAGACACTAATTTAAAAAAAAAAAAGAAGACTTTCTGAAGCTCCCCCCAACTAGTTCAGTAGACTAATAATGACTATTAACAATAAAATAAATCATAGCTGCAGCTTCAGTAAGATAACATTTACAAGTATTATCTTAAATGCTTTATGTATATTGTGTTAATGTTCCCAAGTACTAGAAAGTCTGCTCCGGAGTTTGTGCTCTTAATCACTGCCTTACAGCATGGCTTACCATCCCTCGCTTTGTGCTAGTGAGGTTCTGTCAATTCCCTTGTGGTAGCAGCATGGACAAAAGGAAAGGAAATGTGCTGGGCCAGAAACAGTCCCAGAAAAAGCATCAACTGACTTGGATTCCACAAAAAACCTGTGTGTCCTTGGACACTTCATTCTACTTCCCTGGGCTCTAGGTTCTCCATTTCCATAAAGATGGTCTGTATTGGATGACCTTAAATATTATTTTTATTTAGTACTCATCAAGGTACAAGAGTTTATTTTTCTACTTAAATTATGTCATAATAAATTTGTATCACTAGCCCAAAGTTCTCCCCTTACTCTAAATTCATAAATCCAAGAATCTACTTGACATCTCCATCTGGTATTTAACATATACCTGGAACGTACAAGGATTGGAATAAAATTCCTCCTCCCCCCACCAAGTACTCTGATCCTACCACAGTCACTAAATAGAATTCTCTTCTACTAGTTCTTCAGGCTCCAAACCTCGATTTATTTCTTTTATCACGTCATACATTCAGTCCTTCAGCAAACCCAATGGATAGGTTCTTCAAAATATATCCTGAATCAAACCACCTCACATCATCATAGCTACCCTACCCAACAACTACAACTGCCCCAGCCCAAGCTCTCCATCATCTTCCACTTGGACTATAGTAAAAGCTTCTAACTGCCCCCAACCCTAAAACCAGGCTTCCCCTCCCTTTCCTCACAGGATCGAAACTACCATTGAAGTGTCTCATGTCGTTTTTCTACTCAGACTGTCTTGCAGAATGAAAATCGCATCTTTCCATAGCTAATCAAGCCAGCATGATCTGGTTTCCCAGCCCAGCCCCAGTCCCTCCCCCAACCTTGCTGAGCTAACCTCTGGCCTTTCTCTCCTTGCTCCCGCCCCCAGCCGATCTCCACTGGCCCATGCGCCTTCCCCCCCCCCATCACCACAGGCCCCAGCTCCATACCCCAG